>ML380597.1:3993-36867 GCA_005239525.1 Nicotiana knightiana | reverse complement strand
TACAATTAAATAATAAAAAATTAATAATTTAATTATAAAACAAACACACAAAATTATAAAAATTATTGAATTTGACACACATAATTATTAATGATAGTTTAGTGCTACTGGGCCTCAAATATCGAGCCTGGAACCCATATATATATATATATATACTTTATACAATTAAATAATGAAAATTAATAATTTAATTATAAAAGAAACACACAAAATTATAAAAATATTGAATTTGACACACATAATTACTAATGATAATTTGGTGCTACTGGGCCTCAAATATCGAGCATGGAACCCATAGGTATAAATATTGTATAACTCTAAAAATTGTGTAACTCAAAAAATTATTATTTAATTTACAAATTAAACATACAATTAATGTTGTTTTGATTTACAATTGACGACATGGACCGCCTATATATCCCGGCCCTTACTCTCGTGAGCTTTTAGTCCTACAGGGAAATCATAGATCCGCCCATATATGGGACGGACAGGTACTGACGCAGACTCTCCGCGCTAGGAGAGTGGACGACATGTGGGATTTTTTGAGGGATAGCGATCTCCATCCCCGTGTGTCCAGTGCCTGGAGGACACGGAATTTTATAGGATTATTCAGATCGACCGGATGCAACTCGACTGGGTTTTGATCACGACGTTGATTGAGCGGTGGCAACCGGAGACGCACACTTTCCACCTGCCCATTGGTGAGGCCACCATCACACTGCAGGACGTGGAGCCTGCCCGCTGATGGCTTGCCCGTTTCACTGCCTACTCTTATGAGATCTTTGTCGCATGCGAATTATTTGGATATGCTGCAGAGGCTCACGAGTTTCAGGCCACAGGACGATACTGCATCGTCAAGGGCCAGTGGGATGAGTTTGGCCCCTATTAGACAGTACCTGGAGGTAATCCACCCCACTATCACCGCTGAGACAGAGGAGGTAGATATTATCCGATATACGAGGTTGCTGTTGCTTCTTCTATTTGGGGGGGGGGTATTGTTCCCAAACACTTCGGGGAACCTAGTCAGCCTGCGGTTTCTTTATCATATTGCCGTGCTAGATGACTTACCCTTATACAGATGGGATGGTGTTGTTCTCGCCTACTTGTACATGCAGATGTGTCGGTCTTGCATGGGCACACAGAGAGACATTTGTGGCTTTCTGCCGCTTCTACATGTGACAACATATTCGAATAATATGTTCATTAGTTCCAATTCTACCTTGTTAGAATTAATCTTATACCTTACGTCAACTTTGTATGTTAGGTTTGGGCCTGGGAGCGGTTTCTGCAGTTTCAGCCACCTCTACCACAGTTACCTCCTAATGTACCACCTCCGTTTCTCCCTCTAGCCAGGAGGTGGGTTCTCCGCTGTAGAGTTGTACGAGAGTATGGTGCTCATCATAATCTCCCCCTCTGCAGGGATGTGTTGGATCTGCTGGAGGGCGCACAGATAAATATGTACCTAAACTTACCTGGTATAGATTAACTTAGTGTTGCGCATACTCACGTTTTGTGTTCTTATCTGATAGTTCATCTGGACGCCATACATCGACGATTTGATCGGTACCCTTCCAGATTATTGCTCGTTCGGCCGACCGATTTGGAGCACTTCTGCCCCGCTCATATGCCTCGATATTGTGGAGCATCATGCCTCCGAGCGGGTACTTCGTCAGTTTGGTCGTCTGCAGTATATACCGAGGTTGCCTATATGAGAGGCTATACATTATCAGAGGGATGATCGTTCCAGGGCGGACGACGCATTTATGACATGGCTTGCGGAGCAGATGCATATTTGGGACCATCGAGATCAGTTGATTCCACCTTTACCTACACAGATGAAGGCGGTGACTATTCAAGGATATATGTCATGGTACCGCTACGTTAAAAAACTTTTTATCGGGAACCCCATTCATCCGACTAAAAGACGGTACGTTCCATACGCCGGGCGACACGAGGCACTGGTATGTTTTTTTTATTATTAATTATATAACTGTGATTTAGTGTCATATATGTAGTTTATATTTGTTACGTTGTGCATGCTATTGGACTACAAACCGTCTATCAGATAGGACTGCAAATGCAGGACCATGTCGGCAATCTTGCGGCCATGTAGGATTATAGTCGTCGATTTGTAGAGGTGGCTGTCCGGACACTGCAGCGAGCCCGAGAGGATCAACATTTGGCACACGAGCCTGATTATATGGACCCAGGTCAGTACGAACGAGGTCGTGGTGTCGCACGAGGTGGTCGTGGCCGACGAGGTAGTGGTGCCCGATGAGGCAAGGGTGACGGACGATGCGGTGGTGGGCGGAGAGGAGGTGGTCCCCAGCAAGGGAGCGTTGAGGCTCCTGCTGATGATGTTGCTGCTGATCTGGTAGGTGGCCTACATGAGACGGACATGCCGTCTTACAGCCTTGGGATGCATCTCACTCCAGTGACTTTGCAGGCGACCCCGTCAGGTCAATTATTGATCACGGGTACAAATATTCCTGGAGTGGATTGGGCTAGATACTTCCCAGGTCCGTCTACCGCTGATGAGGATTGGCCGACCCGAGATTTACATAGTGGGCGCCGACTGAGTTATGGCTCATCATCACATTCGTAGGTATGAGTTTATTAGTATTGAATTTGAATTTGTTTTAACTGTAACTTATTTATTTTCTATAACTTTATTAATTTCCTTTTTAAGGCTTCACGCGATGCTGACGTGGCTGCGACATATGATTACATTCAGGAGCCCGACGAGATCATGGTAAGACAATTTAAATTGTTGTGAATTATTATATACTTTTCTATATTGAGCTTTCTATTCTTATGTAGGCTTCTACTGGAACGACGACCCCTTATATCTATCCTGACAGCACCACTAATACCTGTCATTCTGCGCCGCATCTGGCTATAAGGAGGCGACTTGATGATGATGATCCCGATAGCGTACCCGGGCGGGATGGGATGTGCCTCAGGCCAGCGACTGCGTTGAGGCACACCGGATGCGTGACACATTGATTTGTCCTTCCTTTTTTTTTGTATTTGATGTAAATAATATTTTTGTATACATTAACAACAATTTTCTATTTCCCCTTTCATTAGATAGTTCCATACTACAACCACAAACACAAGCATTAAAACTTAACTTCCAGTACAATTAAAATAAAGTTCAGTACAACAAACAAGGAAAACATTAATTAAAATTCATTACTACAACACAAACACAAACACAAACATAGCAGGCCAACATAATAAAAATACATGACATGAGAAAAATCATACAACGCAAGTTTAGTCCCTGTCGCCTAATATTCTCTGATCCAACCACTTAAATTGTTCTTCCACTTGTTTTTTTCTTCTTCTACCTCTTTCAGTTTCGCCTTCAACTCCGAAACCTCTCTTTTATTTTCTCTTTCACGTGCCCATTATTTTAAACACAAATTATGAAGATGCTGCAAAGATTCTTTATAGCGTTCCTGATAACATGGTTCATCAACCCATACCTCAAAATCGCAAATAGGTTCATCGGGAACCTTATAAAACTGGTTCACACAGTGCCAGCAGCGGCGTCCAACTTCACCATTATCCCAACAATTTTGCATCATGCATCTTTTTCCACACTTGCACCTTGGTGTATAAAGAGGTTGAGACATTTGTGCGTTAAAAAAACCTTGCTTTTAATGAAAGATTTACTATTAGTAATTTTTGAGCGCACAAAATAACTAGAATGAGCCCGTTATTTATAGGCGAGACAACACACATAACGTAGTATTTAACCGTGCTAAATATACACATAATATAGTATTTAATCGCGCTATGTTTTACGTGTTAAATATCATGATGTGTAGAAGACAACTTTATGTCAGCTGGTCAACCTTTTCAGTTCGACAAGACAATACACATAGCGTAGTATTTAATCGCGCTAAATATACACATAATATTATTAAATTATCAATTAAAAAACTAAAATGGAAAAGTTCAAATCATAATTAACAAACATAAATTTATTTCATAAATCTTGCAACATAAACAAAACAACTAATTATTACAACATAAACTCATGGATCGTTAGGCACACTAGAAGAACACCCACCACGAGCTTGATTAGTATTGCCACCCAAATCAGCTGAAGGACATTTTCGACGGTCGTGTCCTGTTTGCGAGCATATACCACATTTGCACGCATAAACGGTATCACTAACATCCATTTGGTTCCGTTTACGTGTTCTCTTCTGCACCTGTATTCGACGCAAATAGGACTTGTTGCACACCATTTTAAATGGTTCCGGTGACCAATAATGCTCAACACCCACTGGCTGCAACTACCCACTATATGTGTTTAGGTACTTGGCAACACTATATTGTTGATCAACATAGTTGGTCTCCCCAAAACCAATAAGTTGAAAACACTTGATGGCATATGAGCAAGGCATGTGGTAGATGGACCATTTCCCACAAGAGCATAACCTTGATGATTCATTTACAGTATGTACATTATTCCCCCGATTTTGATGGAGTAGCGGTGCGAACTTCAAAAATATTTCTTTCGTTATCATACTGCAAAAATGAATGCCAATGTGCTCACGTTCTGTATTTCTCAAATCTCTTCATCGGCACTGGCATAAATTCAACACCCCTTTCCATCAATGTCGTTGCAGCTGCAGACCGTTCAACAAACCTCTCCGGCATCTGCTTTAACGACATCTGCACCATGGCTATGACATGCAATTCTCTTTCCGATTTCAATAACCCGTTGAAAGACTCTGACACGTTTGTAGTCAGAATTCCCCATTGTCTGCCACCATTCGCATGCAAAGTCCACTTTTCTGGGTGATGTCGCATTAACCAACAATAGGCTGCCTCGTCTTCTTGCTTGATAGATTCCATGTGCCTCCGAAATTTATGTTGTTGGTGGTCTATTGTTGCCATCCACATCAAATCATGTAGATCCTTGTTGGGATATGCCTTCTGGAAATTGGCCTTAAAGTGCCTCACACAGTAACAGTGGTATGCATAAGGTTCTTGCCATGCAGGCAAGTTCTCCGCAGAACTTAAGATACCACTGTGCCGATCAAATATTAGACAAATACCAGAATGCTATTTGACAACGTGCTCTTTCAAGTGGTTCAAAAACAGCGTCCATGTCTCTATGCTTTCAATGGCACAAACAACAAAAGCTAGAGGAAATATCTGTCCATTAGCATCTACTGCCACGACTATCAATAGCTCGATATCGTACTTTCAATAGACATGAGTGCCGTGTATGGATATTACGGGCCGGCAATGCGAAAAACCATAAATTGCTGGTTTAAACGCCCAGAACACGTAATTGAATATATATTCTGGTTTTCCCGGACTTCGCTCAAGCTTCCATTCAACAACCGTCCCGGGGTTAAAATGTTGCAGTGCGGCCATGTACTTTGGCAGAGATGCAAATGACTTATCCCAGTTACCGTAGATAATTTCAAACGCTTGTTTGCGCCTGGGAAATGCCTTTCTTTTCGTAGTGGTATGGCCATATTCCTGGTGGACTGATGTANGGACGCTTCGAGGTGCGGAATAAGTACAAGAGAAATCAAGTCAATATCCAAGTTGAAGTGATTCTCGTTGAATGTGTCTATTTCGCATGTGTGGGTGAGAATGTATTTACCCACTTTCCATAGACCTGTCTTTTTCTTGGTCGCCCGCAACATCCAATGACATGGCCAAAACCACCTGGGGCAAATAACCTTGTATACCAACGGACTTGACTCCCATACCTGCATCTCAGGACACTCTTTTACGTTGTGCATTTTACAAGCCCTGCTTACGCACGCTTTATCAAGAAAAAGCATGTCCTTTGCAAGCACCGTTGGTCTAGACTCATCCCACATTGTTGTCCGAATTTCATCAAAATCCCTTGTGAGAGCTTCCACATGGCATGCTTGGCAAGTTATTAATGTAAGGAATATCCCTTGAATGAAACAACACTTCAGACTCGTACACTCTTCGTCTAGGGGTGGTGGGGGGTGGAGCATACTCTCTCTTCAAATCAGGTCCTTCCTCCTCATCCTCCTCATCACCATCCTCATGAGGAAAGGGTGTCTCATCTTCGGATTCATCGACATTGTTGTCGTAATCAATGTTCTCTTCATCACTCTGTGCATCTACCAGATTCCGATTTAATACGTCGTCTTCGGGAAATTGCGTACGGGTGGTTCAACTTGCTCATTTTCACTGCACAACCAACAAAATAATAAGCTACTGAAATTAATAAATACTTTCCATATAGATATCACTTCACTTACAAGTCGTAATGTGATGAAATTCCATGATGGACATTTTCATTTAGGTGATGACTCCCGGATGGACCACTTGTAAAATTTATATCCGGCCGGTACCCCTGTTAAATATATGACCGTTGATACAAATTCAATACAACAAAAATGTACATCGTAACACAAGGAAAATTGAAGTTTACCACTCATCTTGTGAAATATGGAAAGCAGGAGAGAAATTATATTCTCGCTGCTCATTCGCCGGTGGTGATAAGTTTAAATCAAGGAAAACTCTTTCATCTGAACCTGTCCAGAAAAAACTGCTCCAGAATAACCACCCGATGACTGGGGGTTATCCCTACTACGCGCAACCTCATTTTTGGAAACGTTTTCGACCTTGATGTACATCTCCAACATTGTGGTTACAATAAATTCACGGAATTCATCCGGAGTACTCAGAAAATCCCTCAAAGTTTCATCATCGTCGATGTTAAACTCCGAGAAAAAAGCAACCCCTTGCGGAGTGACGGAATACAGATATCTTCCGGTTACTTTAAGTATCACTGAACGTTTCCTCACACTCATGTTTTTGCATAACAACGATATCAATTTATCGTACTCCATTGTAAGTGGCAATTTAACATGATACGGTGCAGGTAAACTGTACCTCACAGAGTTATTCTCCATCACAATCTCACCCTCCCCCAATATAATGAAACTCTTATTCTACGCTCTTCAGACATAATGAAAAAATGCTGGAGAATTTAACAACAACAAACATTTGAACGAGACTTAAAATATTTTTTGGATGACTTTTCCTACAATCCTAACCTCTTTATATAGGAAATGGCTAGCCGGGAAATTTTTTTCTTTGATGTATAGCGCCCAAATTTTGTGCGCTATACGCATTTGAATTATTGTTATGTCAGTGTCAGTTATTATTGGTGGGGCCAAAAAAGCTAGTATAGCGCGCAAAAAAAAAAATACGCTATGGGTATAGCGTACAAAATACATGCGCTATACTGGGGCAATCTTTTTGTCAGAGGGTATAACACACTAATTCTGTGCGCTATACCTTAACGGCAACTTTTGTCGTTAAGGTATAGCGCACAAAATTATTGCGTAATATATACTTTGATCACTTTTTTTTTACCACCTATTAAAGTTCTTTTTGTCCAAAAGGACAATATTAAGGTTCCGGCGTATATGGGGAGAGCTTGGAAAAATCAGTATTTTTCAGAGATTGGATCCGTTCGGAAAAAAAGAAATTTTGGACTTGCTGAATCACAATCAGAGGTAGACGAAGCTTACATAGCTGAACTTGCGGAGGATTCTGCTTTGCCCGGAAGCGGTGATGACCAAGCTTCTTTTTTGCCACCACCAACGGAAATTCCTCCGAACGTTGAAGCATTTATGAAGTTTGTAATAGATACCATGTAACTTGTATGAATAAAAATTAGTATGTAACTATGTATTATGTAACTTGTATTTTGGTACATCTTGATTTCTTTTTCTTTTCAATGGTGGTGTTAGCACCTTGTTGTGCTCATTCCATAGGGGGGAGGAAGACTAAGAAATATATTGCCATGTTTTTTTAATGTTATAATAAAGTTATAACGCATTGCTTTGAATGTTTCTTTACAATTTTTTTGTCTTTAAATTTGAGTTAAACAATTTATGTCACAATTCTATAATAAAATTTACAAGGAATTGCCTTAGATATTTTTATTTACATTTTTTTCCTCTAATTTCTATAATTTTTTTTAAAAAAAGGTATCCATTGGGCCCACTTAGCCCGCGGACAGGGACCGTTTAGCCCGGGACCAATAGTTTGTGGGCCCGATCCCGGGCCGATTCTTACAAAAAGACCACCAAGACGAGGACCGTGAATACCATTTAAATTGGGACCGGGATCGTGAAGACCGACCCACTTAGGCCCGGGACCGGCCCACTTACCACACTTTTACCCTGTATTGTATCGTATTGTTGTTTTAAATACGATGTTTGTTTTGATTGTTACTTAATTGTATCGGATCGTTAAATCCGTCGTTACATAATGACGAAATGTACCACTTTATATAATAATCGATTTTGTGTGGTCGCGTTATTACCTTGTCTTTTTCTCTTCATTATTATTAAATAATTTATTAGCATTTACCCTACCTTTTATATAAAACGATATAGTACAATACATTATGAAACGATATGTAACAAACATCCAAACAAGCTGTAATGCTACTTGTATAAATAATTTTTACACTTTCCTGCATAAAGGTTAATCTCTTATTTCAGGGGAATCAAAACGAGGTAAACCTTTTAATCAAACTAATTTGGAAGATTTATTTCAATTAATAAAAAAGGGGTGAAAACAATTGAGCACCCGATCCTGAACAGTCTATCAAGAAAAGTAGAGAGGAAAAATAAAATCAAAGGAAGGACAAAATGATGGAATAAGAGTAGTAAAGACTAGGACAAGGACCCTCGATAAAATAACACAAATATAATAAGCAAAGACATTTCTAAATTACCTAAATTATGCTGTTTCTATCAGACTTCTATTTCCCGCAAAAAGCTGATCCATTGACATGAAGCTGAAGATCTCAGAATAAAGTTCGCCGACAAGATTTCTGCTTTCATCTTTGTCTGAGATCTTGCAGGTTCGTTATTCTTCCCATTTTTGTGTCAATGTTGATGTTTTTACATTTTTTGTATATAGGATGCTAATTCAGCAGTTTTATTCACTGAATTCTTCATTTAGATCATTGTGTTAATTTAATTCTTCGATTTTTTTAAACTTTTCATTAGCACTTATTTCGGTGCACAAAAGATTTTAGAGTAGCTTTTTTGTTAGCTCGTGCTAGTTCTAGGGTTTTGTGTTGGGCAGATGCTAATTGTATTGTTGACTTCTCTGATTCTCTGAATAGAAGAATTGGTTCCTCCATTGGTAAAGTTTGGTATCTGCTCAGTGAAATTGTTAAATTGCCAGAGTTATTAGTTGGACCATTTAACAACCCCAGGAAAACTTGAGCTTTAACCCGATACTACTTGGGGTGGGCATATGAATCCTCAATATTGATTCTGCTCCTTATGAACCTGTTTCTTCCACTGTTTACTAATAACTCTTTCGGATTCCGTCAGTAGGGGACTTTCACAAATCAGATCTTTCAATACCACCCCAAATGAAAAAACAAATAAGAACGAGTTGGCAAGATAGTGGAGAAGGGTAGAGGGGCGGGCCCATTATCCCCGAGTTTCGAAGGCTGCGGTTCGTGCTAGGGGTTTGCCCCGAGTCAAAAAAAGAAAAGAAAGAGCAGGGAAGATACTTGTGAGGGTGAACTATAAGCTTTAAAAATTCTGATACTTAGTGTGTTGTCAGCCTGTCACTTTCATTTGTTGATACAGGATGATATTTGCCCCTTTTTGTGTTGTTTCATTATGGAAATAATCTTGAATTTCTTTGCTTTTAATGCAGATTTCTTGCTTTAAGTTTCACTATCCATCAGAATTGAGGGACTGTTTGCAGTATATTAAGTTGCAGCAATCAATTTTGAGGGCAAATGGTCATGCTTACTGGTTCTAATGAAATTCTGGGATTCGTTCTGTCTTGAAAAAAATAAATTTATTTGCCATGGGCGTAAGCTACTTGTCAATTTCAGCATTCTGCACTGCTCTGAGCTATGTTGGACTCCAGTGTTGGATGGGAGTTTCAGTTCAGAAACTAAAATCAGATGGGCTCGTTGGGGAGAGTATTATCAACTTTGGGAATGAAAGCCGTGCATTAGAGACTCTTTTAGGTTCACAGACCACAATTGCTTTGGGAGCCAATTTTGCAGTTAATGTATTTATCCTACTGGTTTTGTGTCTTAAGGTAATTGTTCTTTGCACATTGAGCTTAATGGTGATGACAGCTATTGTTACCATGGGCTGGGAAATATCAGACAGAGCATTCGCTTCTTGCTTTTAAAAAGCTCGGAGTAAATCAGGAAATAGTACTCATTCTATTATAATGCCCTCGTCCTTCTATTCAGTATACCTGTGGATAATTTTTAGTTGTTGTTTTTTTACCTTTGACAAATGCACACAATTTATTATTTGTACATGAGGGACATGGTTATGGAATCAGATTGAAGGAAAGAAGACCATATTAGTGTTTCTTCTAGCTTATAATTTAGTTTAAGCTAACACCTTTTGAAAAGGGGGAATCGCACTTGAGGATGTTTTAATGTAAATGTAATTACAGCCAAGTAGACTTTATTCAACCTTGGATAAGTGACACGGTTACATGTAAGGCTACCAGGTTATACCAGATAAGCCCTAACCATCTAGGACCAACTGGCAGGATGTGAAGTGAAAGAGTGGAGCATGGTAGTCGATACTAAAAGACTCAAACCAAGTAGTATTTACGGACAAGCTTTTGAAGGAGGGAGCCTGTAGAAGTAAATGAAAAGTTGCATTATGAAAGTAGAAAATGAAGTTCGTGTCTGAAAGACTAAGACCTCAACCACAAGAATCATGGTGGTGGAGTAAGGAGGTGCAACGAGCTAAATCAAAAAGAGAGTGGTGTAAGAAGTTACCAACAATCATCATTAAAAAAGAAGAAGAAGAAAAAGAAATTACCAACAACAGTAGATGGAGAAGCCTTTGAAAGCTATAAGAGAACGAAGAAAGAATCTTAACCTCAAGCTTCACTAATAATCACGTTCTTTTTCTTTTCCTGTTCAAGAGAAAGGATGTGATTATGAAGCTTGAGGTAAAGCCTTACATAGATCACTTCTACCAAAAGCAATGGACGTGGGAAGGAAATAAAGTAATATATAAACTATTACCACTGAGAGAGTGGAGGGATAGACTCAACTTAGATCATTCCTAAATAATTTTGAGAGGAAATAGTGTGATCAAATAGGAGAGATGAAAATCCTACTTCGATCAATTTCTCAGCACAAATCATGAGGACAAATTTTCAGATTTTCGTGCATATGTGATAGAGAGAAACCTTAGTATAGACTCAACTGTAGATGATTCCTAAATAATTCTGAGAGGAAATAGTGTGATCAAATAGGAGATGAAAATCCTACTTCGATCAATTTCTCAGCACAAATTACAAGGACATATTTTCAGATTTTCGTGCATATGTGATAGAGAGAAACCTTAGTTACACTCTTAGAAGTAGGTCTACTGAAGTAAAGGAGGAAAAAGTAGCTGAGTTAGAACGTATTTATTAATGAGAAGTACCAAGAAGGTACTACAACAGTATAGAAGAAAAAGACACCCTTTCAGCTTTACTGAATGGCTATCAAATCTTCTAATTTCTTCTTTAAGTTTCTTGGACATTAGGCTTTGTCTCTGAATATTGTTGTGAACATTCGAAATAGGACCTTCTAGTCTTTTAGTGGAAGTTCATGGAAAAAATAGGTATCTCTTTGTGCACCTGAGTTCTTTTCAAATTTTTATATACCTTTTACAACACAAGTTTTTTCACGACTTTTAAGGTATTAGCTATAAATTTAATTGGGTCGTCTTTCTCAGATAGATTTTGTTGTTGACAATCTTTGTGCTTTCTGCAGACAATATTCTTTGGAGATTTGCACTCACCAGAAATACGAAAGCTGGTTGAGCGCCTCATCAATTATGTTATTTCCAAGGTAAATATCTTAGTTATATGAATAGTAGGTGGTGTGTAGAACCTTGATGAACTTTCACTTTCTTTTCTTTCCCTGTAGAAGGACTATCATTATGGCTCAAAACTCTACACTCTGTGACTGTAAGGAGAGTTATGCAACATATAGAGTTGGCATTGTCTCATTTGATTTTACTTTTTAAGAACTTTTTATGGCCCCTTTAAATGGCATGTCATAACATTGATTTGTATGATTAAGTAAGTTGATGTGTGATAGTTACTTCTTCTCCCTTCTTTCTTGGAGCAATGCCGAGCCAAGTGAGTACGAGCACCTGATGCAAGGAAATTAAAAAGAATTAGGAAGAGAGAGGACGGAGGGCTCTCTTTTAAAACTAGCTCTATTCCAATTTCTTGATAACATGTTGAAAGAAGTGAGCTATAGCAACAACAACATACCCAGTATTATCCCACAGTATTATCCCACACCGTGGGGTCTGGAGAGGGTAGTGTATACACAAACCTTACCCCTACTTTGTGAGGATAGAGATGTTGTTTCCAATAGACCCTCGGCTCAAGAAAGTATAAGCACCACATTAATGAAAATATAGACAAGAAAGCACAATGCCAAAAAGCCATATAAAAGTAGAATAAAAACAACAAGACTGTAAGGTGATCAACAATGAAAGAAAACAACAGTTAGTGATAAAAAACTACTACCAACAGAAAGCGAGATTGCGTGCCAATACTACTGTTATGAGCACCCTAGACTTCATACTCTATTACCCTAATCCTCAACCTCCATACATTCCTATCAAGGGTCATGTCCTCGGTCAGCTGCAGCGGCGCCATGTCTTGCCTAATCACCTTTTCCCACCTCTTCTTTGGCCTACCTCTACCTTTCCGTAGGCCCTCAAATGTCAACCTCTCACACCTTTTCACCAGGACATCTGCGCTCCTCCTCCTCACATGACCAAACCACCTAAGCCGCGCTTCCCGCATCTGTCTGCAATAGAGGCCACACCCACCTTGTCGCGAATAACCTCATTTAGAAGTGAGCTTTAGTCCGGTTAAGATTATTTGCTCCTCTGAGTCCTTGCTATGGAAGATCTCAATAGTTGATCCACTAGGTTCTTGTTAATGAATTGAACTAAAGATGATGATAGAAGTGAGCTTCAGCCTGGTTCAGATTGCTAGCACCTAAGTTGCCCCGACATGGCAGTTTAGGTGCCGCACCCGTATCGAATACTAGTGTGGGTGTGGGTATGTGATATGTACTGGATCTAGCGAACAATTTTCGTACTTTGACCACGACGAACGGGAAAATATGAGACGAGATACAATTTGATTCTCGAAATTAGAACCAAAACTAGGTAAGCTGAAGAAAATAGCATACTTTATCTAGGAAATCAATCCTTTACTTATTTACAATTTGAGAATAAAGAAATTTACACTTCACAAGTTATACGTAAGTCCACAAAATTTCTCATAATTTAGAGATATTTTTATTTTTTTGAATTATTTTTAGCTGGATCCCCACACCCGTATCCTATCTAGGATCCATATCCCCGAATCTTAGAACTTACATCTCTAAGGATCCGACCTCTAGATCTGCACCCCTGTCGGACACCCACACCCATGTCCTAGCAACTTAGGTTAGCACCTCTCAGGCCTTGCTATGCAAGACCCCATTAGTTGATCCAGCGGGTTTTTCTTGTCAATGAATTGAACTAAAGATAGTGCACTGTAAAAATTGTTATAGCTTTAAGATATATATGCCTGAGGAAACACACCTGGAAAACAAAAATTCCTCACAAAGTTGCTTGCTTTGTGTGGTTATTCGCTGAGGAAGCTGTCCTTACACAAGACAATCTGATGAAAAGAGGTCTTATCTTATGTTCTAGATGTTTTTTGTGTGGGGAATCAGCAGAAACAGTTAATCATCTCTTCCTCCATTGTAGGATTACTTCTCACTTATGGAGAATTATTCTTAATCTTAAAGGAATCTCCTGGACCGGGAAAGTTATAGACACACTTAAAAGTTGAGAGGAAGCAGGTTTACATGGGAGGATTATACCTGCTTGTGTTTGGTGGACAATTTGGAAAGAAAGAAACTCTAGATGTTTTGAGAATGTGGAGAATGGAGTGCAGAAGATCAAGTTAAACTTTATTTTGCTGTTAAGTTTTTAGTGTAATCAGATGTACACAAATGATACTAATACCATTATTGATGTTCTAGACTCAATATAGAGAGTATTAGGGATAGATAGAGTCTTTTGTATATATGGTTTTCAGTACTACCTGAGTACTGTTTTTGCTACATATGGAATATAGAAAAGTTACAAATTTCAAAAAAAAGATATATATGCCTGAGGAAAGAAAGGGAACAGGCATGCAATTATTTTGTTGGACTTGGACTTGCAATCTATAACGAATATTTTTTAATATCATGGAGTCTTCTAAGTTCAGGATTTGAAGATCTCAATTTCTTCTGATTATTTTAGCTTTCTCTGATTTCTTTTTATTTTATATTGGAAACTTTTGATGTGTTTGGATAACTATTCAATCCATGTCTGGTTCCAATTTGAGATGTCTGCTTTTAATCATTCTTCAAATAAGCCCGGAATGTTCACAAGGGTTGCAGGGTAACCATCAGTACCACTGTTGTCAGATTACTACATGTTGAAATCCAACAACATGATATCGAAGGAAAGAATTTCCCAAGTTCAAGATTTCATGTGTGTCTTTTATTAAGAAAGCTTAAGTTTGAAGATATATTCTGTTTTTTTTTTTGATAAATGAAGTTTGTGCTTTTTTTAAGTATTTAATTCAACATATAGTCTTTGAATTGTTTTAAACTGTTGGCTTGATTGTGTATGTCTTGCCATGGCGATTTTTCACTGATGAGCAACTGCAGGAGTTCTGAATCACTTCTCTGCAATGATCTAGAGCATTTCTAACTCAGTGCTTGAGACTTACAAATCCATGTTTACATTTGCTAGTTTAATAGTCATTACTACATTCATGCTGTCCTCTACGTGTAAACTTTATACTAATTAAGTCAATGAAGTAATTATTGCATTCATGTTTTTCTCTAGTAGTTATATTGGAAGTGTTTTTAGTATTTCTGTCCACTGATAACTATTTCCAGGGAACTTTTCTTCCATTGGTAGTTCCACCAACGCTGTATCAAGCAGGCCTATGGTCAACGTGGCTTGTTGTTCTTTGCTTTCTAAAGGTATCTACTGCTATGTTCTCTAAGCTTGTGAATGTTGGGGTTTTGAGCGTCTAATCTTGGACAAAATCTAAATATATGTTTGCCCAGATGTTTCAAGCTTTAGCTAGGGATCGACTTGAACGACTGAATGCCTCTCCTTCAGCTACTCCCTGGACATACTTCCGTGTGTATTCTGCGTTATTGCTGGTTTTCTCAGCCAACTTACTCTGGTAATTCATAGACCTAAATCTGTTTATTGTGCATTATATAATGGCATAGGTCACTTTTTTTCTTTAAGACCATATTTTGTTTTTTGGATATAGAAGGTATTTTATGTGTATTGTCTTTGCCGCTGATGGGTGTCGGCACGTTATGATTCTGGTGTAGCTATAGTATCCATCCAGGATTCGTTCAGACAAAACATGGTCTTTGACTAGAGAAACAACATACAACAACAAAAACAACAACCAAGTAAAATCCCACAAGTGGAGTCTGGGGAGGGTGTAGTGTGTACGCAGACCTTACCCCTACTCTGGAGGAGTAGAGAGGCCGTTTCCGATAGACCCTCTGCTCAAGAAGACAAAAAGAGATAGTGATCAATAGCAGCAACAGATGTCAGAAAGATAATATCAGCAACGTAGGAACCAGAAAGTAGAAAGACCAATGGCACAGTATTACGAACACGAGGAAGTAGTATGGACACAATATGAACCACTAGCAGTCTAAGACAAAACACTATCATGCTAGCCTCACACCCAGTACGAAGTAGAAAAATGCTCACTACCTCCTAACCGTCAACCCTAATGCTCGACCTCCACACCTTCCTATCAAGGGCCAAGTCCTCGGAAATATGAAGCCGCGTCATGTCCTGCCTAATCACCTCTCTTCAATACTTCTTAGGCTGCCTGCCGCCCTCTGCCTCTCCTCATTCCCGACAAAGCCAGCTGCTCACACCTCCTTACTGGGCATCCAAGCTCCTCCTCTGCACGTGCCCGAACCTTCTAAGTCTCGTTTCCCGCATCTTGTCCTCCATGGGAGTCCACGACCACCTTTACCCGAATATCTTCATTCCTAATCTTATCCAGCATAGTGTGCCCGCTCATCCCTCTCAACATCCTCATTTCTGCTACTTTCATCTGCTGGATATGATTATTCTTGACTGGCCAACACTCAGTCCCATACAACATGGCCGGTCTTTGACTAGAGAAAACAGAAGAATATTCTTACCAGATTCATTCGCTCATCTCCTCCTATAACCTCACCCACCAGTATTGCCTCTATTAGGTCAAGGTTTGATCTTCAGTATAGTCATTTCATGATTGAAAGAACCTTTTTCGAAAGTGATCCATTCTTGAGTTGATTGATACCATATATTCTGTCAGCAGAGAGACAGCTACAAATTGGAGAATGAAAGGGAGAAGAGCTTTAAGATGGCGTAGAGATTGCTGCAAATCCGAGAATGAGAATGAAAAGGAGAACTAGCGAGTGATGAGGAAGTTGGACAATGGAAAGATGGGAAGGTAGGAACTATTGGAAGGCTTGAAGGAAGAATGAATGTAAAAGGAAAAAAAAGGGTGATGTGGCCTCCATGGAGATTGCAGTTAGGTGAGAGCTTTCCCATTGTAGAAACCCTTGTTGCCTTCTCCTTCTCTCTCTAGTCTTGCTTTTGTTTGGTTGGGAAGACTCTAGAATCTTAAAGAAAAAAAAAGGAAAAAAGAAATATATATGGAAATGTTACCATTCTCAAAAAAAAAAAAAGAAGGAAAGAAGAAAGAGGCCTTAGTCCAGTGGGTTATCCTTTCTCGAGTAGCACCGTATTAGAGTGAATACAACTTTTAGAATGGTTTCCTTACCCGATAATGCATTTCCATGTATATAGACGATACAACTTGGAAAATCCGTTTTACTATGCTAACACACAAGGGATAGCGTTAGCTCCAGGATTGAGGACACCTGAAGAAGAGCACCAGAAGAGGGAAAACCACATTGGGGAGCTTGTCTGATTCAATGTGCTAACACAATTGCAATATTACCAAAGGCTCGCAGAAGGCACATTTAAGGCCTGAACTTAGGTGCAGAACAGGCTGAGTGCTTCCCCTCGCTTAACTGGCGCTTTGGTGCAGCCACCAAGGTGCTAAGGCATTAAGCTATCACCAACGGAGAGTAGCCCCGGAGAAGTGACACTAAACAAAATATATATCTCTTATTTGTAAAAGTTTTAATTCGGTTTTTTTAAATTTCTCTTATTTGCCTTAGAGCCCTAATGGAGCTCAGCATTTTTTGCCACTTTTTGTCTTTGATAACACTGCACATTGGGAAAGATTTAGCTGTATAATTGTAGAAGGGAACTAATCTTTATGTTTTACCTTCTTGCTTAGATCATTGCTTTGGTAAACATGGATAATGTTGTGCAAGTAAAAATGGAAACAGTAAGGCAGGTCAGCATCTAGACTTAAGCCGCTTAGTGGGGTACCTATTGTGACACCAAGCCCTCAATAAGGCTGGACTTCCCTACACTCTGGCTCCTGAGAATCCGTTTTCAATCCATTTCCCTCAGCTCTCTGCTTCCCTTTTCGAAACCTTCATTCCTTGGTGGAGGCCTGGAATTGGTGATTTGCATCTTTGTGCATTTCTCCGCAGCCCTTTCTATTCTTTTTAGAGCTTGGAGTATGTATTCTTAAAATTTAGGTGTGTCTGAAAGAATGATCGAACAATAAGAGACCGTGGTCCATAAGGGTCCCTTTTAGAAATAATGAGAGGTACTTCTTAAACAATGTTGATGTTTGAGTGTTCGACTCTCTATACTGGAAACCAGATCTTCAGTTTCTTTCCTTGGGTGACATATAAAGTGCTTTAAGTACACCATCTGGTCTTTTTTATGACTTTTCTAACTACACTTCTTTTGTTCTCTTCCAGGATGAGGGTGTGCCTGGTTGTATATAGAACAATAAGTTCATCCCTGTTTTTGTTATTGTTCTTTGAGCCTCTTAGCATTGCATTTGAGACGCTTCAGGTACTATACATAAGAAGGTTATAGCTTCTACTTCTCTTAAATACGCAATGCACTTCTTTTTTTTGTTGGTGTGACCTTCACAAAAGCATGTTAACAATTGCATTTTGTATGCAAATTCTTCTCTATAGGCTATTCTTGTTCATGGATTCCAGTTGCTCGACATATATATCCATGACTCGGCAAACGATATTTCAAACAGCCGAATATCCAAGCTCTTTGACATATCTGCTGCAGGTAATTTATATGCTGGTAAATTTTGCTGTAGGTGGTCTTGTTGATTGATTAATGAGCTTCTGTGATTTATTTTAGATGCACCGTGCCGTACTGTTGGATTTTTATTCAATGTTCTGCATTTGAGATTTTTGTTTGATTTATCGACCCTCTTTTGAAATGTTTTTTCCACTCTCTCTCTCTCTCTCTCTCACACACACACACACACACACACATATTGTGATCCTTTTCTGAATGAGTTTGATCCTCTTTGTTTTCCCTGCCTTACTCTTTATCAGTACTAATGAGATATTCCACTTATATGATTTTACAAAGTTCATTTGCTTAAGAAGTTATCTTTCACTTGGAAGTTTTTCTAATCAAATGCACCCTACTCATAGCTAATGAAGGGTATATGTGCATTAGTGCTGAGCTAGTCTGAATGTATATCCAGTTGGAGGATGCAGATAAAGTTTATTTTCTGCCTCTGTTCTGACTTCTGTGGGTTGTTTCATGTGAAGTCTGTGCTCTGAAACACTTTTTATCCGTCTTCCCCATACCCTGTTCATGCAGGACTGATGTATCTAGGATATTAACTCGAGTAAGATATAATGATTCTTTTTATGTCTTCACCCATCTCCAGTCTCCTATCTCATTCCTGTAAATCTCCTACAGGCTCATTTGGGGAATGGAAAGGCATTCTTATTCGGAATATGGGTTTTCTCCTTGACATGATGACTCTGTTGATGGCTCTCGCTCATTATGTGCACATTTGGTGGCTCCATGGCATGGCATTTCACCTAGTGGATGCAGTTCTTTTCCTAAATATCCGTGTAAATATCTTTCTATATGAATTAATGTAATCTCATAATTTTTCAAGGACCTTTGTTGCCCTCTTCTATCTAATGTTTAGTTTGTCCATGCAGTGTTACTAAAATTAGTTCATTTTGAGCAGGCTTTATTGAGTGCTATTGTAAAACGTGTCAAAGGGTTCATTAAACTGAGAATAGCATTGGGCACGCTTCATGGTGCACTTCCTGATGCAACTTTGGAAGAGCTACAGACTTATGATGATGAATGCGCTATTTGTAGGGTATCTCCCTCCCCCTCTTTATAGCTTCCTTGTTTTTATTCTATTTTCGCTTTGTTTCGTTTTATTCTTTTTGCTCTGAATGTATAAGCCTTTGATATGTTGGATAACAACAGGAACCAATGGCAAAGGCGAAAAAGCTATCTTGTAATCATCTTTTCCATCTTTCATGCTTGAGATCTTGGTATGGCCTGTATTTATTGCTTGAAATGTTTACCAGGTAGTGCAAATTGCAATCTTATCAGGAAATTTCATATTCTTACATGGTAAATAATTACAGGTTAGATCAAGGCTTAACTGAAAATTATTCATGTCCCACTTGCCGGAAGCCGTTGTTTATAGGCAGAAGTGAGAATGAGGTAAATCCTCATACTGCTGATGTTCGGGGTGACGAGCTGCTTGCTCGTGAGATGAGTATGGGGCTTGATCGGTTGAATCTTCCTGGTCATGCACTTCCAAATGAAGTTTCCCGCAATCAATCGCACAACCCTCTTGAAAGCAGTGATTGGAGGTCTGTTTTCTTGTGTTATTGTTATTAACTGCTTCTTACCCCATATGCCTCTATAGGTGTTGGAGAAGAAATGAGTTCGTAAAAAATATGTAAATGTGATAATATATATGTATGAAGGAGCCTTCACAAATGTGAGAAGTAGGGTGGTCTTATAAAGGACTTCCTATTGCTGTGTGATTAGTTCAAGGATTCGCTTTGAGCGCTTACTTGTTTACCTTAGTCATGGATGAGCTAGCTAATAATATGCAAGCTGAGGTCCCATAGTGCATGCTATTTTGCTGATGAATTCACAGATTCTTTTGATAAGGTATTATTTTATATATGGACGAGCAGCAAGAAGGTTGTGCTAGAGCATTGAGCCAATAACTAGCTTCTGCTAGTTATAACAGTGTATGTAAGGAGTTGAAAAAGTCACACATGGCCTCAACATCTTGAGAGACATTACTTTGCCGTATGGTCCCAAAGAAATAACAAACGAATACATTTGAACTTAAAACAAAGTATATTTTGTCGTTTGTCTTCATAAATTATGGAATTCGTCTCTTACCACGTGGTCCACCAAATAGGTGCTAGGATTGCTTACCATAATCTTGTGAGGATACTTCTCAGTCCCTGATATTCCACTCTATAGAAATTCCAAAACAGTTCTAGGCATAACCCATTTGAGTCTGAGAAGAGAGCGAGAAGCATGTCCCATAGCTGGAGAGTGACACAAAATAAGTTATTTTCATCCTCCTGATGCACTTCACAGAAAGGACATGCTGCATGTGAGGCAAGCATTTCTTCCGACCTACCAAATGAAGCATTGGATTTCCAAGGATAAGATGTGCGTGTGTTATGGGTGTCCTGAGAAACGGAGTACCATGACTTGACAGAAAAAACTCTTCTTTTGTGTGCCCTTCCAGCATAGGCGGTCTTGTTTGTTAGGACAGATGGAATTCCTTGTAGCAATAAGCAGACTCTATTCTATTCCCAATTGTTGCAATCCCTTCGAAAATCAAAATTCCACCTTTGGTTGGATCAATAATCAGCAACAGGAGCTACCTAATTGGAAGCCAAAGCAAAGAGGTCCGACTTCCGAGAATTGTTGTTCGAGAGGGGTATGACCCATCCAAGCATCATGCCAAAAGCTTATGTTCCTTCTCCCAACTGAAAATAGGTGTTGCCTAGAAAGTCGTCCTAATGTGACCTGACATACAGAGAAGCCTTAAGACTTTTTTTTTATAAGGTAAAGTATTATTAATAAAAAGCGTACCAAGAAGGTACACAAGAGTACAAAACAGAGCAGACAGCACCTACAGAGAGTACTCTATTACATCTTTCCCAAAAATTCCAGATCCTGATCCATACCATACTATCTAATAAACACCTATTACACAAAAAAAAAAAACAGATTATGCAGACATAAATTTTTGGGACTAGAAATATTGTTTCTTCTTATTCTCAAAACAAACACTGTTCCTTTCTGCCCAAATGGTCCAGCTATCAATTAGACTCCTAATATATGAAGGAATTGCCCAAATGACACCACAAATATTCAGAAAGAGCTTCCAGCATTGCTTAGCAACTTTGCAGTGAATAAAGAGATGATTTACTGATTCCAAACTTTCTTCACATAGATAACACCTGTTGCTTAAGGAAAAGCCTCTTCTCTGTAGATTATCTTGAGTTAACCAAGCTTCTCCGAGGGCAACCCATCCAAAACAATTTAATTCCTGAAATCAGAACCAAAATACCTTATCTAGGAAATCAGTCCTTTACTTATCTACAGCTTGAGAATAAAGAAATTCACGCTTTATAAGTTATACGTAAGTCCACAAAATTTCTCATAATTTAAAGATATTTTTATATTTTTATTTTTTTGAATTATTTTTGGATGAATCCCCCCACCCGTATCGATACTAGGGTCCGTATACCCGAATCTTAGAACTTACGTCTCGAAGGATCCGACCTCTACATTCGCACCTGTATCGGACACCCGCACCATGTCCGAGCAAGTTAGATGGCAGTTCACTTGTGTTTTGTAGTATAATGGGAGACCCAAGTGAAAGGCATCCTATGTTACAGCCAAGAATTTCAGCCAACTGTGGGAGATTGTGGACTTCATTAACCGGCAACTGTGGGAGATTGTGAAGTAGTTACATTCAAAAGATGGTTACTAAAAAAAGCAGCAATATGGATGTAAAATAGAGAGGTTAACTGAGATGATTTGACCATGTACTACTACCTAGTCGTCCAAATGTGACAATTCATAGGTGCATCACCATGATAATTGAAAGTTGTAAAGAGGGACAGGATAAAACTAAAAGTACATGGAAGGAAGTTGCTTGAAGAGATCTACAAATTTTCAGAATCCATGAGGACTTCGTAAAAGACATAACAAAATGGAAAGCAAAAGATCCATAGAACTGATACTAACTAGTTGACATTATGGCTTAGTTGTCTTGCCACATTTGCAGCAGGTCCGGGCATAGGTCTTTTTATTTTGATTATAAATCTGTATGTCGTCTTAGGATTAAGCGAGATCTAGAGACCTCTAGTTTGAGAACTCCTAATTTATTGAGTATTGGAATGAAAAGAGTGAAGATAGCAGAGTTTAAGGAATCCTTATAGCCGTCTCAACTACTTTGTGGACACAATTACTTTAAAGGTGATATGATGGCCACTTGTTTGTGCAAAAAGTGGAACATCTGTTGTTTATAACACAGTTTATCAGTGCTTGATAGATATTGTTTGTATTATTGCAGTTCTGGTGCATATTAATGATGCATCTGAAACTTCGCATTGGAGATCCTTACAAATGCTGATCTGTATCATACATTGAATTCTCTTACTAATGGGCCATTTTCTTTCTCATTCTCTTGATGCTCTGTTGCTTGTCAATTGTCATCTTTTGCAGTATCCTCTCATCACCTAAAAACAGAGAGTGGTCAATAATTTTGCTCTCCTTTCTGTCTACAGGGGTTCGGGAATTGATTCAGGTTGGTTGGGCTTAGATGATGCTGGACCATCTACAGGCATCAGATCAGGGGGACTGGGTCGAGTTCAGACAGTGATGAGGCATCTCGCAGCTGTTGGAGAAACATACGCACAAACTGCTCTAGAAGATGCTTCCTGGAACCTTTGGTCTATGCGTGCCTCCCAAGCTGGTACTTCCAGTTCAGCAATCCCTCCCGCAGGTAATGTCAGGCACGTTGGAGGTGCTGGAGGGTTGCACTTGAGGACACCCTCACGTGCCACAAACAACAATGTATCCAACATATATACAATGGTTGAAACTGTAAGAGAAGTGCTGCCACACATACCTGATGAAATTATTCTTGAGGTATGGTCGCATTTGTTTAGAGGTTCTCTCATGAAATACGAATGTGATTTATTGTTTTCTCTACAGCCATTTTACTGTTCTGTTTAGTCCAAAGATCAGTAGAAAGGGAATTGGCTCCTGGAGGGGTGTGCATCTACTTGTAGAGTCAGTATTAATTATAAAAAGTGAGAGATATGAAAAAGCGAAATGAATGGCTGGTGTTCTTGCAGATAAATGGTAGGGCAGGGGAAATGAAGAAACTCATAGTTCTGTGATCTTTGTCCTTGTCATTCCTTTTGACATGGTATTACACCCTCTGTCCCAATTAATGTGATACTTTTTCTTTTTTAGTCTATCCCAAAAAGAATAATTCCTTTCTATTTTTAGAAACAATTTAACTTTAAACTTCCCATTTTGCCCTTAATGAGCTGATGTATATCCACTAAAATTTCTATGGCGTGTTTTAGACCACAAGTTTCAAAAAGTCTTTATTTCTTTCTTAAATTCCGCTTCCAGCCAAACCACCTCACATAAATTGGGTGAGCGAGTATTATTTAAAGTCCCTTTAAATTAAGTAAAAGAGGGTGGTGAAACTTATGTTATAGTGCTAAATAGGAAAAAAGAGTGTAATTTGCGTTGCTGTATCCTGCTGCTTGGAAAATATTACTATACATATTTAGCTAATAATTTCATGGACTAATAAGTTCTATATATGCTTCAACCATGAACAATTCATTATCTCTTTGACTTTACATTCCTGTGTTGGCGCTTCTTTCCAAATTGCAACTTAAAGTTGATAAATTTGATTGCAGGATTTACAACGAACTCACTCGGTGACTGTTACTGTGAATAATCTTCTGCACATGTGATTATACCTACCTTTCGTTGTGATACAGTTATGGTATGTCTTTCACTGAGGCAGGTTAAAACTGAAGCTTTGGTTGAGTACAGGTCTGACTGGTGCCGAGCCTGTTACTGCATTGTATCTGATATATATTAGTTTCACTTTTCTGTACATATTAAATGACTTAGGGAACCTGCTTTTACAGAAAATGATAAAATAATTCCATTTGGCGAAATAAAAGAGCACATCTTTTGGCGCACATTGTAGATATTGCCATTTTACTTGGTCAAACAGCTGTACCAGCTTTTAACTGGTATTGAATAATATCTGGTCAAGCGAAGAGTTTCTTTTGCTTCGTAGTTGGTTGTGGCATGTTAATTTCGATTTGGGGATTTTCTTGGAAAAAATGTGACCAAGGAAAAGCGATTCGGGTGCTAGTTGAAGCGATTTTGCTTTCGTTGTTTCATATCATTTGTAGATTTTTTAGTTTATACTAGAAAAAAGGTTTCACAAGAGGGTTTCTTTTTGTTTCTCGAGAATTTAATATCATCGAATTAAATTCATAGAAACTTTCAATTAAGTGGTAGACTTTGTTTAGATAAAAAAGCTCAAAGAAATCAATGAATATGTATGTAAATATTGTTAAACAATCAGAAGTTTAATACTATATCAAGGGGATTCGCACACATTGGGTTTATTTTCAATTGTTTGAGCTTTATTTATATAAATAAAAGGGATAAATAACCAAAACTGGGGCTTGAACTTTAAAGTGGTAACCATTTCCATCACGAGGCTCCATTTTCGCACGTAAATGTCAAAGGTATTTTCAAAAAAATGTACTAGGATTAATGACAGGCAAATATGCAAATTAGCAGTTTTTTTTTTTCCGAGACGCAAGGAACTGAAACTGAATTGAATCTAGTTAGGTCTCTCTCTAGGCAATTGGCGACTGTTTATTGCAAGCTTGACCTCCATTGCCGCCGGCCACTATGGCCACCCCACCCGTCGGACAGCCCCCTCCTGGGGTTGTTCAAACTCCTGAACCACCACTACAGCCTATGCAACCCACGAACCAGCCTTCACAAACAGGTGTGCATTAAACCCTGCGGCCAAACCCTATATCCCAAGAAAACCTGTTGAGTTGATGCATGGAGAGCCTACAGTGATCTATGAATCCTCGGAAGTTGATAAGATGATTGTGCACGAGAATCTTCAGTATGCCGTCGTTGGCAAATTCTAGAAGGGCATGCCGGATTATCACATGTTAAAGGAGGATTGTTCCTTTACAATGCGAATTGAAAGGTGAATGTAATGTGGGTTATATATCTAGATTCACGTCACTTGTTGATGAGGTTGACGTTACTTGAAGATTATATTCATCTACTAGCCAAGCCAGCCTTTTGGCTTAAAGTGAACAATCTGTCTACGCCAATGAGGACGATGAAGTGGGATCGTAGATGGAACCCAAACTCAAAGACATCCATAGCTGTTGCGTGGATATCATTCCCCAATCTGCCTTCTCAATACTTTGTCCAAGAAGTTGTGTTTTCATTGGCTTCGGCCATTGGAAAACTAGATACAACAACCAAGAATCAGACTCGGCCAAGTTGTGCATAGGTTAAAGTTGAAGTTGATCTATTGAAGGAGCACCCGCATCGAGTTAGACTTGGAGAAAGGGATGAAGCAACAGGAACTTTGTATATGAAGTGGATTAAAGTCCGTTATGGCTTTCTTCCTAAGTATTGTACGTCGTGCTTGTTGCAAGGACATAATATTGATGAATGTCGTTTTGAGCATGCTGAGTTGGGGCCTTTAAAAGCCATTGCACAAGGAGAAGATTCTGTTAAGGCTATCGAACAACCACCAACAATTGAAGGTGTGGATAAAAATGGAAAGATGGATAATGACAAGGCTAATGAGCTAAGGCTAAGGAGGTGGCCAAGCAAGTGAATAATCAGCCAGGTTTAAAGAAGTTTATTAATTCAACTAGAAACCCTAATGTGTGGACTTATTATTGAAGTAAAAAGGGCTAGAATAGATATACAAGAAACTAGGAGGGAGTGAAATGTAAATAGAAGGAAGTAGAGTAAATAAAAAGTAGAAAGGTCGGTTGTTAGAGGTGGTTAAGGCAACAAAAATAAAAATCTCTCTTCTTCCTTCTCTCTCTCTCGTCCACTGTTGCATTGCCATGGGTGATTGCATGTGCATGTTTTCATTGTTTTGATGCGATCTACACCTCCTAACATGGTATCAGAGCAGCGATATGGAATCTAGGAGTCAAATTCGAAACATCCACAAAGAGAGGTGAAATTTTTCTAGAAATTAGGTGTTCGCAGTTTTCGATAAAAAAAAAGGCAAGAAATGAAGTAACTTTGCTTGAGCACAATCATCCGCTATTTCTTCAAGCTTTCGATGCTCCAGGTCTGGTTTTGGTCCCAATTAACCTCACAGGGCCGGAGAATTATACCTTGTGGAGCAGGGCGATGAAGCTAGCACTGAGAGGAAAGGGAAAGCTAGGATTTGTGGACGGAACATGCATCAAAAGCACATACAGAGGAGAACTTGTAGAACAGTGGGAGAAATGCAATGCAATTGTGTTGTCATGGATTGGAAGCACAGTCGCAGGTGAATTAATGCCAGTATTGTATTTGCTTCAAGTGCAAAGAAAGTATAGAGTGATTTTAAAGAGAAATTTGATAGATGCAGTTTAACGAGAATATATCATCTATGGACAGAAATTGCCAGTTTAAAACAGGGCACAAATTCTGTTACTAGCTATTATACGAAAATGAGTGATTTATGGAGTGAACTAGATGTGTTGGTTCCTACTTCTGCTTGTGATTGTGAGGAATCTAGACCGTCCTTAGAATACCTAGCTCAACAGAGGTTGTTACAATTCCTAATGAGACTGAATGAGACCTATAGCAATGTGAGAAGCAATCTATTTGCTAAGGAGGCCTGTTGTTACTGTGAATGAAGCTTATGCTATTGTAACACAAGAGGAAAGCCAAAGATCATTAGGAGTTGTAGACACAAAGCGAGATCCTTTAACAATGATGGCTGGAAGAGGACAATTTCTGAAGCCAAAGAGGTTTGGATTGATTTGTGATCATTGTGGATACAAGGGTCACTTGAAAGAAAACTGTTACAAGATCATTGGTTATCCAGCAGATTTTAAGAGCAAAAAGAAGTTTCAAGGTGNTTGCTAAGGAGGCATGTTGTTACTGTGAATGAAGCTTATGCTATTGTAACACAAGAGGAAAGCCAAAGATCATTAGGAGTTGTAGACACAAAGCGAGATCCTTTAACAATGATGGCTGGAAGAGGACAATTTCTGAAGCCAAAGAGGTTTGGATTGATTTGTGATCATTGTGGATACAAGGGTCACTTGAAAGAAAACTGTTACAAGATCATTGGTTATCCAGCAGATTTTAAGAGCAAAAAGAAGTTTCAAGGTGGAGGAACTAGACCTTATGTGAATGTTGCTAATGCTGAGACAGGTGAAAGTTCAGGGAACTCATTTCAGGGACATGTACAAACAACTCGTAGAGCTTCTGAACAAGCCAACAACAGGAGATTATTCTTCAAACATGGCAGGTATAGCTTCCCTATTATGTAGTGCCTTAGTAGAGGAATGGATAGTGGATTCAGGAGCCACACATCATATTACACATAATAAGGAAATACTAAGTAATGTTAGAGAAATGACAGGACATAGTGGAGTCCAGATGCCAACAGGAAATAAAGCATAAATAAAGCATACAGGAAGTACATTGATCCTAGGAAACAAGAATGTGGATAATGTCCTACATGTGCCTGATTTTAAGTACAATTTGCTGTCAGTGTCAAAGCTCACCAAACAGCTCATATGTTCAGTTCATTTTTATCCTCACTTCTTCTTATTTTATGAAAGGAAGAGCAGCAGTGTTAGCAAGCACAACTCTAAAGGAAAGGGCTGACAATGTTCTAGGGCATCACAGATTAGGACATGCTTCCATGAAGGTCCTACAACATTTACCAGCCTTACAGAAGAAAATTAGTAGCAGTGATATTGAAGATTGTAACATTTGTCCTTTAGCTAAATAGTGCAGACTACAATTTCCTATTAGTAGTTCAAGATCAAGTAGTATCTTTCAGATTGTGCATTTGGATGTTTGGGGACCTTATAAAGTGCCTACTTATGACAGAAAACAATACTTTGTTACTATAGTAGATGATTTCAGCAGATATACATGGGTGTGTTTGATAAGTTCCAAGTGTGAGGTTGTAGTAGTGCTGAGGAACTTTATCTCTATAATAAAGAATCAATTTGATGTCACTGTAAAATGTCTGAGGTCAGACAATGGGACTGAATTTTTTAACTCCAAATGTAATGAGTTGCTTGCTTCTATGGGTATAGTGCATCAAAGTAGTTGTGCTTATACTCCTCAACAAAATGGAGTTGTGGAGAGGAAACATAGGCACATTCTTGAAATGGTTAGAGCATTAAAGTTTCAAAGTGGAATCCCTATTAAGTTCTGGGGAGAATGTGTAAGAACTGCAGTATATTTAATAAATAGACTGCCCACACATGTACTAGAAGGTAAAACTCCCTATGAAATGGTTTACAAGAAACAAGCTAATATAGAACATTTGAGAGTATTTGGTTGTCTATGCTATACCAGTAGCTTGCCTAAGGGAGATAAGTTTTCCCCTAGAGCAAGGAGAACTGTATTCATTGGATATTCTGATACACAAAAGGGATATAAAGTTTATGACTTAGAGACTAATTCTTGTTCTGTCAATAGAGATGTAGTCTTTAAAGAACATATATTTCCTTTTAAATATTTTTCTAACAATGTTGAAGACATGTTTGTCCAAAACATGGTTCACACACCTCCATCCCTTCAGGAGGATTTTATACAACCAGTTACACAGGATGCAGCCACTTTACAGGATGATTCTCACTCAGATTCTCATTCAGCTGAGCTTGTTACTTCATCAGCTGAAGGGGAGCAGCTTGATGCAGTCCTTGCTGATTCAGCACCAGACACAGTGAGTCCTACATTCATCACACCGACAGATTCTACTCATGATTCATTTCCACCTGATGAACCTCCTTCAATAGATGTTAGACCACATAGATCTCATGCTCCTCCTATTTGGATGAAAGACTATGTCTCCTCCTCTGTGACAATCAAGTATCCAATGTCATCTCACATAGCCTATCATCATCTTTCTCCTAACTATCAGTCCTATCTAGGAGCTTTTTCAGTATTAACTGAACCTAAAACCTTCAAAGAGGCAGCTACAAATCAGCAGTGGCTAGCAACTATGCAACAGGAGATCAAAGCACTTGAAGATAAATTCACTTGGGAAGTTGTGTATTTACCTCTTGGCAAAAAGGCAATTGGATCCAAGTGGGTTTATAAGATCAAATATAAAGAAAATGGTGAAGTGGACAAGTTTAAGGCACGTTTGGTTTCCAAAGGCTATACTCAACAAGAAGGCTTAGATTATCATGAGACATTCTCTCCTGTGGAAAAGATGGTTACTGTTCGATATGTCATTAGTGTAGCTGCATCTAAAGGCTGGAGTCTTTTTCAAATGGATGTCAACAATGCTTTCCTTCAGGGAGACTTAGCTGAGGAGGTTTACATGGAGCTTCCACAGGGATTTCAAAGGCAAGGGGAGTATCAGGTATGCAGGCTATTAAAATCCCTTTATGGACTGAAGCAGGCATCAAGACAGTGGAACATAAAACTTTACTGCTCTATCAAATGCTGGATATACACAAAGTGCTCATGATCATTCCCTGTTTCCCAAGAAACATGAATCAGACATTGTTGTCATCCTTATTTATGTGGATGATCTTTTGATAACAGGGAGTTCTCAGTTATTAATAGATGAGGCTAAAGACACTTTTCATAAACACTTTAAGGTCAAGGACCTAGGAGAGCTTAGATACTTCCTGGGAATTGAAGTCTTGATATCAAAGGAGGGTGTTCTGCTAAACCAGAGAAAATATGCATTAGAATTGATTGCTGATGCAGGATTGGGTGGTTGTAAACCTGTTGCAACACCAATGGAACTGAATTGTAAACTCACTACTAGATTATGATGATCATGTGGGCAGAACAAATGATGCACAACTGGAAGAAGTGGGCACCTATCAGAGATTGGTGGGAAAGTTGCTCTACTTGACTATTACAAGCCAGACATATGCTTTGCTGTACAGGTCCTAAGTCAGTTCATGCAACAACCAAAGAGATCACATATGGATACTGCACTAAGAGTGGTCAGATATGTTAAGAAGGCACCAGGTTTAGGAATTCTATTGAAGCAAAGGGAGACTCAGACACTCACTGGCTATTGTGACTCAGATTGGGCATTATGTCCCAACACAAAGAGGTCTGTGACAGGTTATATTGTCAAGCTAGGTGATTCCTTATTGTCGTGGAAATCCAAGAAACAACAGACTATTAGTAGAAGCTCAGCAGAAGCAGAATATAGGAGCATGACAGCTGTGGTAGCAGAGATAATTTGGATGGTTGGTTTATTGGAAGAACTTGGAAACAAAGTAGAGACACCAGTAAAATTATATTGTGACAGCAAGGCAGCAATGCAAATAGCTGCAAATCCCATATTTCACGAAAGAACAAAGCATATAGAGATAGACTGCCATTTTGTGAGAGAAAAGCTCAAGAGTGGGTTGATTACACCACAGTATATCTCTACCAAAATGCAGCCGACTGATTTGATGACCAAAGGATTAAGTTCGATACAACATCAGTTACTCATGTCCAAGCTGGGAGTGTTAGATGTCTTCCACTGCCCAGCTTGATGGGGAGTACTGAAGTAAAAGGGGTTAGAATAGATATACAAGAAACTAGGAGGGAGTGAAATGTAAATAGAAGGAAGTAGAGGAAATAAAAAGTAGAAAGGTCGGTTGTTAGAGGTGGTTAAGGCAACAGAAATAAAAATCTCTCTTCTTCCTTCTCTCTCTCTCTCTCGTCCACTGTTGCATTGCCATGGGTGATTGCATGTGCATGTTTTCATTGTTTTGATGCGATCTACACCTCCTAATACTTATGTAAGAGATAATCGTGTGGCACCTTATAACCAAGGAGGAGTAAGCTCGAGCAGGGCTAATGTTTCCCACACGCATGCTAATACATCAAAGAAGGGCCAACAGGTGAGAACAAGTAATGCCTTTAATTTGCGGCATTGGCTGAAGAAGATGTTGAAGAAGTCGGGACCTCCCATTTTGATACAATCCCAAAGACTCTGGATCAGCGTGAAAGTGATAAAACTATGCAGCAGTGTACTGATGTTGCTGCTGACAAAGCTAATAAGCCTGCAGCGAAAGCGGATCAAATACAAGAGGTGGAGAAGGATGTACAACCACGCACAACTGAAAAAAGAAACGAGGATAACGCCATGGTGCTGTCAGTTTATGAAGTCATTCAAGATTTAGTATTGAATGATTTTACTAAGGTGGGACATGTTAAGTCACTGAAAATCGCTAGTGAAGAGGCGCAAAAATTGTTGAATCAATTGTTGAACATGCTGCCGCGCGCGTTCTAGCAAAGAGATTTTCCCAATCAAAGATGAATAATGTAGTGTTTTGACAACTGCAGTTCCTAATGAATTTAGGAGTGCACATTCGCAGACCTCCTTAATCAACAAGGACACGATGAATGTGGTTATGAATAAGTCGGTTCAATCAGAACCGTCAAATTCATTAGAAATCGCTGCACCTGTTGAGAAGGAGGGTTCTAAATCTGGAGATTCTGTGCTCGAATTTTGTTCAACTAAGCATGAGGAACCACAGGAAGATGCTGATGATTATGGTGACATAAAGGAGAAAGAAAGTGAGTCAGAATCGCAAGGCAAGAAATTTGCAGGTCCTTCGGGGGAAGATGTTGGACTTAAAGCCATTGGTCTTTAAAGACAAGGAGTGTGAATTGGAATATGGTGGGAAATAAAATGGAGGGAAATGAAAATTTGAATCAAGTGAGCTTTGTGATGAACTTTGTACCACACTTGTGTATATAAATATATGATCACTTCTTAAAGCTCTTAAAAGGAGTTGAAGAGAATGTGGTCAAAGTTGGCCTCAACTGCTACATTGCTATCTAGCAGGAACTGGGTCAGGAAATTCGGGAAAGGGATTCGATCAATTTTATTGTTGTTGCGCACCAACCCCATTTGGTAGCGAATCAGGTGGCCTACATTCACTTGCTGCCCAGTCATTAAGAAGTAGAGCACACAAATCCTCTCTCGGCTGATTAAGGTGTCATGGGTGCATGGTAGTAGCCGTGCATTAATCAGTTTCAGCCATACCTGTGTTTCAGCCTTCATCTTCTTCTTGGGAAATCTTTTATGTCGATTAGTGGATCTATCCCGAATCCAGGCAGCCTTGGAATCAACCCCACAAAGTGTATGCCTCACTTTCCTATAGTTAGGATGGCGGATAAATTGCTCTAAAGGCTCCACCGGAACATTTGGTGCACCTAAGAAATCACATATGGCCTTGGCCGAAAAATCCACCAAGTGCCCACGAATTGGAACCAATTCTTTCTTGTCCTTCAGGTCAAACCCGACATAGAAATCCCAGACTAAATTGAGGTTGATGTTGCCATGTTGTTTGAACACATATCCCAGACCCAATTCATGGATGCTTCTCCATATTGCTGGGAATTTCTTTCTAAGAGGACCCTCGCTGATAGCTCCTTCCGGGTGGACATGCTTGGGTTTGCAACGAGCGTACCACTTCCTGGAGTGTGGTGGTATGTTGTTGACACCATATTCTCTTTGACCAACTGGTTGCTGCCTCATAGCAGC
>MDKJ01102324.1:0-18586 GCA_005239525.1 Nicotiana knightiana | reverse complement strand
ATAATAATAATAATAATAATAATAATAATAATAATAATATTGGACAATGAGCTTGTTGCTTGCATTTCTAGATTCTAATTAGCTGTGAGCCTACTTCTTAAATATGTCTGAAAATAAACTCTTTTGTCTAAATGAATATTGCAGCGTATATGATTTACTATAGAATACTGATATTATGTACACGTACTTTTGATACAACTTCAGCTTTGTTAACCTTCGTTTCTAATTCACAGTTCACACATTCTTCCAAGATCTTTCCTAGGAGTAATTTTTATCTTACCAGGATAAAAACATAGCTCAGAAAGGGCGAAACTCCGCCTAATTTTACTCGTTCAAAGCCAACAAAACCATCTAATTATACTTCTGCTTTCTTCGTTATTCTGTTTTCTTCTCAAATTCATAGAGTATGATAAAGATTATTTAGAATTATCAATATTGATATAAGCAAAAGGGAGAATTTAACAAAGAGCATCTCACATTGACTGTGTAAAGAATTTTTATTCTGTTAATATATTCTAACTTTTTATGGTGCTAATTTCCCTTATTTTTCATATCATTAGTCCTATCTTTTATGACTGGGTATCAGTAATTATCTTTTAGATGACAATCATATATAGTGTAAAATCCAACATCAGTATATGGAGTTAAACTCTTGACCAAAATCTTTTGCTTCTCTGTAAGGTTTTTCTATTTCAAAAAAGAAACAAATAAGGTTTCATGTTATCTGATGGCTACCCTTATGAGCCATCAGATATGTTATCTGAGATCATAATGCTGATGAAACACAATCGAATGCTTATCATGATTAGAATGCAGCATTGTATAAGAAAATTAAACGAAAGATTGGTTAAACAGAACATCTCTAACAAGCTCAAGAAGAAACCAGGAAACCAATGACCTGAATAAAATAAAAACAGAACGTGATTGAAGAAGAAACACTACAAAAATATAATTTCCAAAAAAGCATCTATATCCTGCGCGGAATCAGTCCATTATAACTCCAAACTCTAAGCAAGGATCGAAATCTGGTTTATATCCCTCATCTTTCATTTGCTTTCTTAACCTCCATAATTCTTCACGTATATCTACGATTTGTGGATGCAACTGATCTCCAACAACAAATACATGAAACTGACTCTTCAGCTCAATCCAGCTACATCCAGGCTCCTTGCTTACTCCACGGAGATTCATCAACCTTCTCACGCGTTCAACATCCTCCAATCTTCCCAGAGCTGAATAAATACTAGAGAGTAGCACATAAGCAGATGACTCTTGTGAACCCAATTCCATTAACTTCTCTCCTGCGTATGCACCTAATTCATAGTTTCTATAGTTCCTGCAAGCACTTAGCAAGATACGCCACAAACACAGACCATGGTCAACATGATTTGCTGCTGACTCGATAAACTCTTTTGCTTCATAGAGTTTTCCAGCACGACCGAACATATCTACCATGCAAGCAAAATGCTCTAGCCTAGGCTCTATTCCAAACTCATCAGACATCATCTTGAAAACATTCTGCCCTCTCTCTACCAATCCCATGTGGCTACAAGCAAAAAGAATATTCACAAAAGTAACATAATCTGGCCTTGTTCCCTCAAGAAGCATTTCTTCAAAAAGTTCAAGGGCTTCAGTGCCGTGGCCATTCTGTGAAAGACCTGACATCATTGAGTTCCATGACACTAAGTCCCTCGCAGGCATCCTCCTAAAGACCAGATTACCGTCATGAAGGCTTCCTGATTTTGCATACATAGTTGAGAGAGCGCTTCCTATTGGAACTTCAAGACTAAACCCATGCTTGACTATATGAGCATGAATCTGCTTCCCTTGTTCCAAAGCAGCAAGGTTAGAACAGGCTTTTAACACGCTCGCCATCGTCAACTCATTAGGTACAACACCCTCCACCAGCATTCTACAGTACATACCCATTGCATTTTCATTATCCCCATTCTTAACATATCCCGCTATCATGGAAGTCCATAAAACTATATCGGGTTCTTTCAAATAATCAAAACCTCTTCTGGCATCACTAACATTACCACATTTAGCATACATATCCACTAACGCAGTCAGAATATACATTTGAGGCTCAAACCCTAACTTCAATAGATATCCATGCACCTGCTTTCCTTCACTAAGAGCATCAAAATCACTACAAGCATTAAGCACTCCAACCAGAGTGAACTCGCTCGGATTCATCCCACAGTAATGCATCTGCGAGAACAACTTCAAGGCCTTCTCGCAGTCCCCATTCTGAGCGTAACCTGTTATTAATGCAGACCAGGTTATAGAATTCTTTTCAGAAGAAAGCTCGAATGCCTGGCATGCATCATCCAAACTCCCACACTTTGCATACATAGTAACAGTAGCATTGGCAACAGAAACGTTCCACAAAAATCCATTCTTGAGGGAAAGACCATGAATTTGCTTCCCAACAGGATTAAACTCTGGCAAAGCAATAGCACTAAGAACACTAGTAAACACAAACTCATTCACATAATCCTGCCCTCGGCCTCGCTCCCACAGCATCAGCCTAAACACTCCCACAGCCTCCTTAGCTAGCCTCTGTGATGCATACCCAGATATCATCGTAGTCCAAGATACAGAATTTCTCTCAGACATCTCATCAAACATCTTGCGAGCATCAAGAATATGATGACCACCAGCCTTGCAATACATGTTCAACAAGGAACTGCCCACAAATACATCGTTAAGGTAACTGAGTTTGAAGGCAAGACAATGAGCTTGCTTCCCTGTAAAGGAGTAGTACTCCCCCAAAGTTGAAACCGCGGTGAAAATGCCAGCAAATGTGTGAGGATTTGGGAGGACGTGGGAGTTTTCGTCCTGTTGTCTCATTTGCTTGAAGAGTTTGAGGACGGAAAGAGATGAATCTGGACGGCCCAATTGAGAGTAGCCATTGATGAGGCAGTTCCATGAGACGACGTCTTTGTTTGTTATTTCTTGAAAGGCGAGATGGGCGTCCAACAAGCGGTGGCACTTGGCGTATAAGTTGACAATGCTGTTGGATAAGTATATGCAAGAAGAGGAAGAACCTGTTTTAATGAGATGGGCGTGAAGAGATTGGCCTTTGGGAAGGTTTCTGCGTTGAGTGTAATGGAGTATTTTGGTGAAAAGGGAAGAAGAGGATTCAAATGCTAGAGAAGATGGACCATGACTCATATGTGACCTTCGCCAGAGGGACGGCTTCCTCTCACCCTCTCTCGGGGTTAAATACTTATGGCACAAAAGATAAATAAATTTATCTATGTAATTTTACGGCTAATGATTAACATCATGACTTTACCACATCAACTACATACTTACACGAGAAGAATTGTCATAAAGACCTTCAAAAAACTTGAATTGCTCGTGTGACATCCTATTTTCCTACTCAATTTCTTTTGGTTTGGAAAATTGCAAAATGAGTGGGATAAAGGGGGTTGGGACCTTTTTAATATTTTTAAAACTTATGGGTCAGCTATTAAACTTTAAAAAATCCTTATTTCCTCCATTTTCCCTCCAATTTCTCTTTCTTGTCTCTTGTCTCTTGTCTCTTGTCTCTCACTCACCCACTCAGCCATGGTGGTTTCCGCGTGGCTTCCGACAAGGATCAAGCTTCAATTTTGGGTTGAATCGTCTATATAGACCCAACAAATACTGTATATTTTCTTAGAACTTTCTAATTTTGGGTAAATTCTAAATTTTTATTTTTTCGTTTCTTACAACTCTAATTTGGGATTTGTAGAGAGATTTGTACATGTGCATTTACAATTTCATTTTAGTTGTGTACAACCATATCTTATATAATGTGGGTGGTTATATTTCCTCGTTCGGCTTTGGGCTCTGCATTTTAAATTTTTGTCAGTCTGTCGACCTAATATTTATTAATATATGTGTGGCCGATTGTCATCTGGTCATAGCTGTTTGCTGGAATTGGGGCTTGTTTTTCTTATTCAAATCATAAGTTTCAAATTATTAAATGTGATATTGCAAATCTGCATATAGGTAACATGACGAAGAAATCAGTTTCTAAGATGATGTGAACAAGCTGAAGATGGTGAAGATGAGTTGGAAAGTGAGACAGATGAAGCAGGTAAAGGTGATCATGAAGTTCCATCAATTCATGATGAGACAAAAAAATTTCCTTGGTAAACTAGTTGTAATTTGTGATACCTTTATGTAATGAAACTACATGTCGATTAACCATTGTTATAGTTTTTATTTTGATACACTCCCTGTTGTATTACAACAAGTTAGAGATTGCATAATAGATAATGTGCCTACTAATAAACTAGCTACTTGGTTGCGTAATATACATTGGGTCCATTAATAAACTAGCTATTTAGTTGCGTAATAGGCTTAAACTTGCGTCTAATAACTTCATCAAATATCACATTACTAAAGAAACTGTTTAATATCTTTCAACAACGGAAACTTAGAACATTACATAATCCAAAACACTTCCAACAAAGGAAACTTAGAATAATTAAATTATTCCTACCAACAAACCAATATTTCTTCTCATTTCATCACCCAAGCTGCCATGAATCCAACGGCGACGCACAAGAGCATAATCCAGTTATTTAGATTCATTTCCGTCATCTTAACCGTCCCTCCAATATAATCTTTTACAACCAGTTCAATCCATCCATCATTATTATTTTCTACATGAAATTGCTAAAATACTTTCGAGTTCAGTCACATTTATCTACAAAACTATTCTTTCACGCTTAAGAGATTCATCTTCAAACTTCGAACTGCTGATAAGGTCAGCAATCCTTGGATCTAGCAGATTATTGGCCCATACCCAAAGCCGACATTTTTTTATCCTATCCAACAAAATTAAAAAAAAAAATTATCAATAAACTTGAAATCCTAAAGGAAATAAAAAATTATGAAAATATTAAATTTATCTTACATTAGGTTTCATACATTTTGAGAATCGCCTACCAGCATTTACAAGAGCTTTTGCTGTGAACTGGCTGACAACAATGCGCAAAGACAATTCTTTCGAAAATAAAAATTGGACTTGAAATGTGAGTAATTTTGAGTTTTAGATGGCTAGTCAGATGGGTAATTTTAAAAGAGTAAAAAAAAGATTGGTTAGGGATAAGCCATGTAGACATATTTTAATTGATTAACGGTATGTGTTATCATTCATCAATCATTACTCGAAAATAAACCACTTTAGTGGTTTATAAACCCTGAACCCTTACCCCAACATTGAACCCTAACCCTTAACATTGAACCTAAATCAATAGACATTCTTAATGGATGAGTGTCAACTTTAAGTTTCATCCTCCACTTTTAGTGTGGTCGAGAACAAACACATGGTCGATAATGCACTAAGATAATTATTACACGATGTTCGACCTTGATTTTTTTTGATTTCATATCTTTTAAACATCTATTAGTTATCATGGAGCTTTTAAAATTACTAGAATTGACAATGTATTTCATACCATTAAGAGCTGGTCATTCTACAACATGTAATAACTCAACAAGTAAGACCTCTAAGTATAAGAATGTTGTATAGTAAAGTGGTGTCAACAATTAATACCTTTAAGTATATGAGTGTTATATAATGAATATTGGGATATATTATCATCATGTGTTGATATTAAGTGATGTTTTGAACGATTATAATAGCCAATTAGTCATCAAATTGTATATATTTCCTTAACATTATGTTATAATAATGGGCATTGGCTATATTATAATAGTTGTGCTAACTAATTATTGGCTTAGGTAATTATCAATATTATTGATATGTAACACTAATTCATTTTAATCTAATTCAAAGTATGCAATTATCTAATAATGATAAAAAGGTACAACTTAGGTTACTCACAAACAATTATCATATTTGTATTAATGTAACTAAATTATTATTTTATGCTAACGAAGAACTAATAATCGATGACCACCCCTATTCATATTCCATATGATTGATATACTACGGTTCTTAATTCTTTAACTTGAGTAGATGAAGGTATAAATTCAAGTTATTTTAACACTTCGACCATTGGTGGAGAATATACCTACAATGGAGTTAAGTGTAGTCGACCATCTATTGGTTACATTAACAACAAAATTATAGATCATAAGTGGATAGAGTATAGACGGTAGATTTCCTTAAAAATTCGCGTGAAAATTTGAAATTAATTTGCAGGAAATTCAAACATTCAGAATTTAAAAAATCTATATCTCTTGGGTTATATTTTTCAATTGGAACCTCTTTATTCTATTTGAGTTTCTTTACAGGTTAGTATTCTTAACATTTAGATAATTTATTTATTATCTCCCATAGAAACATATATTTTCCCACACAAGGCAGCGAATGTTGCTCTTTTGCGTGACCCTGTATTCTTGGATCTCTCGGATAAGCGTATCTAGTGATTCCCTGATGAAGATTGTGTCCATTCTTGGCCCTGACCTCAGAGGTATTTTCTGTTAAGTGATTGGGATGTCTATTTGCACTAGTTTACTTGGAGGATGATGCATAATTTTGGATCAGATCTACTATATTATAGGAAGATTTTGACGCTAGATGGTTCCTTTCCGTATATCTTCTCGTAAATGACGTGACCGTTGAGAGTTTCCACAATTGATTGGATGCTTTGAATCCGCATATTCGGTGGATTTCAATTAATTAGACGAGTCCTGTCATGTTGGCTGCTAGATCTTATTCGCGTTGGACATTAAATTAACTACCTAAGCTAGTGGTTGTCAATAGACTCATATGTGATGTCGTAACTTATGACCAAGTTCCTTGCAGATGGAACATTATTTTTGCCCTTTTCCCTAGTGCCAGAAGAAATATGTACTATTGCTGTGTACACTGATATGTATTGTAACCTTTGTATGGAATTCCAATTCTAATCATTTGGCCCCTTAAATCATTCACCAGATTAAAGAATGTATACTAATATATAATCTCCCGTCAGTCTATTGTAAATTACTTGTCTATTTTTATAGTGGTCTATTATACACTAGTGGTCGAGTACCATGCCTAGAAAAAATGCAGAAACCCAGATGAACAATGATGAAGAAGATGATGTGCAAACAATTATCAAACAAAGAATTACACAACATACCACCTAAAATGTATTATCGATCCAATATACCGCCAATTTCATCCCCAAATCGACATATCCAAAAATCTGTCAAGTTCCAATTTCCTCTTCGTAATCGATAAATCAAAAGAATAAGGCTTTGAGAGGAACAGAGAAGTAAAAAGGGAGTCGGCCTGTGTGAGGAATGCAGGAAAAACAAGCTGCAATAGAGGATTCAGCCGTGAAAATGAGGATTCGGAAGGTATGACGACCCGACCGGTCATTTTGAGAATTTAAATTCCGTTCGGTGGCGTAAGATCTTGAACAGATTCACATTGTGTATATCGAACTGCGTGCGTGATTGAGTTCAGTTACCAGATAATCCGAAGTCGAATTGGGAGAAAAAAAATTCAATTTTGGAAGCTTAAGTGATGGAAGTTGACCGGAGGTTTGACTTTTGTATAAACGGCCTCAGAATGAGTTCTGGGTGATATCAAAAAAAATTTATGATGATTTTGGACTTAGGCGCGCGTCCGGAACTGGTTTTGGAGGTCCGTAGAGTAATTTGAGGTAATTTGGCGAAAGTTAGAATTTCGGCAATTTCGGCCGATAGCTGGAGTTATGATATCGAGCTAGAAATGGAATTCTGTGAATGGTTGTAGGTCTGTTGTGTTATTTGTGACTTGTCTGCAAAATTTCACGTCATTCAGGGTTGAATTGATAGGTTTCGGCACGAGTTTTGATATTTGAAGATTTGAAAATTCATAAGTTTGATTTTTGGTTTGATTCGTCATTTTGATGTTGTTTCATGTGATTTGAAAGCTCGAGCGAGTCTGTGTTAGGTTATATGACTTGTGTGTGAGGTTGTACGGGATCCCGAGGGTCTCAGGTGTGTTTCGGACGGGCTTCGAGTCAATTTCCCTTAAATTTCAACTGCTGAATCAATCTTCTGGTTTCCTTATATGCGATCGCATAGATGCAAACGCGATCGGATAGTGTTCTGCGACCCACCCCCAGTTTTCCTTCAATGCGTTCACACTTCTACCCTCGTGTTTGCATAGCTCTTTCATTTGGGTGTCAAATAAATTCCTTCATTGCGATCGCATCACATGCTTCGCGATTGCATAGTGCAAAGTTTTGCAGCAGATAATTCCTTCACCGCGATCGCACACCTGGACTCGTGAATGCACTGTGCAAATTTTGGCAGTAGCTATTTCCCTTTATGCGATTGCATAAATTCCTTCGCGATCGCATAGCACTTTTTGGACAGTAACATTTTTCTTCTACGCGATCGCACCTATTCTCACGCGATCTCAATGCTTTAAATTCTGGGCAGACAGAATATAATTCAAAATCGAAGGTTAAGCCATTTTTATCACATTTTGACTTCTAGAGCTCGGATCTTGGTGATTTTTGATGGGGTTTTCACAGAAATTGAATGGGTAAGTGTTCTTCAACTAGAATTAAATGTATTCCATGAATTAGTCCTTGTTTTTATCATTTAATTCGTGTTTTGAGTTGAGGAAAATGTGGGTTTTGGAAGAAAATTTCTAAATTGAAAAATCATGATTTGAGGGACCAAATGATATCAGAATTTGATAAATTTTGTATGGTTGAACTAATACTGGAGTGGACATTCGGATTTTGTAAAATATGACGGGCTCCGAGGTGCGGGCCTGGAGGGTCGACTTTTGGGTCGATTTTTATATTTTTGTAAAGATTGACACTTTATTATTCAGAATAGTTCCTTATACGATTTATGTGTGTTTTGGAGTTGTTATAGTTGGATTTGAGCCGTCCGGAGGTCTTTTCGCCCGAGAATTTCATTTTAGAGTACTGGGTTGTCGTCTTTGAGGTAAGTATCTTGCCTAACCTTATGTGGGGGAACTACCCCTTAGAATTTGAGTCTTATATGTTGATTGTAGCCCGTGTACGCAAGATGACGAGTACGTACTCGGAATTATTTGTAGAAGGTTGGCCTTTTAGGATTCTTAGGTCCTTATATCCCCTGTGTATGAAGTTGTAATTGCTATGACTGAGTTCCTAATTGCTAGTTTCATCTCTTCCTGCTTAAATTAGAATTACTTGCTTTTAGATTTCCTTTGTTGTTTACTTGATCTTAATTGACTTGACTGAAGATTTTACCTCTTCTATCATCATGCTATATTTTTCTTCACAAACTGCCTACTTAGCTAAAATTATTATTACCTCTCCCTATAATTGTTTAGCAGTAATTGGAGTATTATATGTTGGTGTCAAGCATGCCCGTGGGTCGTATATTGTGGTTAGTATGATCTTTCATTAAGTACTACTTAGGCCTAACTTGATGATTATACATGTTGATGGTATTTTCTTGGCATTTCCTATTATGGAGCATTGATTCAAGTTGGGATTTATTTCGTGAAGCTAATTAATTAAGCAAGATTGGGTATAGTTGTTTCCCTTGCCGGGATGATATTGTTTCCATTGTTGACTCCCTTGCCGGGACAATATGATTTCTATTATTGTTCATGTTGTTGATGATATTGTTTTCATTGTTGACTCCCTTGCCGGGATAGTATGGTTTCTATTATTGGTTATGTTCTTGATTCCCTTGTCTGAATGCTATCATTTCATTTTTTTGGGTGAGAAAGAGTGTAAAGCATGAAAGGTGATGTCGTGCCATTGTGTATATTCATTATCATGTGAGGAAAGAGTGTAAAGCACGAAGGGTGATGCCGTGCCATATTATTGAGAGTAAAAGCACGAAGGTTGATGTCGTGCCATATTATCGAAATTAAAAGCACGAAGGGTGATGTCGTGCCATATTATCGAAATTAAAAGCACGAAGGGTGATGCCGTGCCATATTATTGAGAGTAAAAGCATGAAGGGTGATGTCGTGCGTGATATTGTGATTGAGTGCTAATGCACGAAGGGTGATGTCGTGCAATATTATTGTGAGTTCATGGCACGAAGGGTGTTTCCGTGCAGGTGAGGACGAGGGACATGCATTATGATGTGATATCTGTTTCCCCGTGTATACATTGTGCCTTTACTTCGAGCTGTTATTATTGTACTTACATATTTGGTGTGACTTATTGTTATTGTACTGTACTTGACTTCTATCTCAATTGTTGTTGCACTGTCCATGTCTTTTACTTGCTTAATTTGCTTAATTTACGTGTCGTATCTGTCGATTCCTATGGGAAGGACGAGAGTAAAAGCACGAAGGGTGATGATGTGCACTTGTTCTATCAGAAATTAAGTTTGAAATACATTTATTGGGAAAATATATTTTAAAAACGCTTATCATGAAGAAATTACATCTAAACTTTCCTTATGTAAAGTATATATACGTATTCGGAGGAGCTACCTTTCAAAAGAAGTTTTCGATTTTTGAGATTAAGGTCTTTAATATAAACTGGTGGGTGAAAGGTTATATTCGAAGGTTTGATTAGATTGTTGGAGTTGTTGGCTAAGGTCAGAGGTGGAGATTATCGCAGTGCTGAGTTATTACTTGTTCTTACTGTATTGTGGGTTTCAGTTTTTTTTTTTTTGTGTTCCCGTCCATTTTCCTGTGTAATATTATGATATTCCGTCGATTTATTATTGTTTTTCCCCCCGCATTGCATTGTTATGTAGTTAATATATTGTGTAATTTTTGTACAGATGTCATACTCCGTCATTTCTATATTTATTCCTGTTTGTTTTATTAGACCAGTGGGTGTCTTGACTAGTCCTTGTCACTACGTCACCGAGGTTAGTCTTGATACTTACTGGGCACCGCTGTGGTGTGCTCATACTATACTTCTGCACATTTTTGTGCAGATTCCAGGTTTTGCATAGCCGGCCGATCGATAGTTAGCAGCGCGATTTCTGTTGTGGAGACTCAAGGTAAAACTGCTCCAGCATTTGCGGGCTTCAGAGTCACCGTCTTATTTTGCTTATAAACTGTTGTCCTTGTTCCAGAACAGTGGTATTTAGGAATTCTAGTGTAAATTCTGTAAAGCTTATGACTCGTACTTACCGGGTTTTGGTAGAGTCTTGCGGATCGGTACGGAGATGTCTGTACTCATCTTCGAGAGACTGCGGGACTATTAGGACAATTTCACTTCCTTAATTCCTATCATGCGAGTTCATTGATCTTGAAGTTTGAAATTTCCGTTCCATTCTCTCACTGATGGTGAGGACACGAGATGCGGTTCCTGATAATATTACCCCGGAGTAGAGGTCGCTAAGGGAAGAAGCAAAGGTCGACAAGAAGCACGTGCCACAGTTAGAGCACCTACCAGAGCAGCCATTGAAGAGCTGCCAGTAGTTTCAGTGGGAGAACAGGTACCAGAGGCGCCTGTTGTTACGCCCGAACTTCAGGAGACCTGGGCGCAATTTTGAGCATAACTGGTACATTGACTCAGGCGGGATTGATTCTGAGTGCACCAGCTACTTCACAGATCAGGGGAGGAGTTCAAACTCCCACCGCCTACATTCTAGAATAACGAGATCATGTTGGTTAGGTTCCAGTTGTCATGGTAGTACAAAATGTGGTTTCATTTCAACCCGTGGGTAGGGCAGTAGCATCTGAGGAAGGATAACTCAGACTTGAGAGGTACAAGGAATACCACCGTCCTACTTTCATAGGGTTGGCGATGTATGATGCCAGGGTTTTTCTGGAAGAGTGTCACTGCATTCTCCGTACTATGGGTATTGCGGAGTCGAGTGGGATTGCTTTTGTCACGTCTCAGTTCAGAGGAACGAGTTGTCAGTGATGGCGGGCATATGAGATTGGGTAGCCCGGTCGAGTTAGCTTCACTTGCATGGATTCAGGTTTCAGAGATATTTTTGAGGGAGTTTACACCTCAGTCCCTCCGAGATGCATGGCGCTCAGAGTTTGAGTAGCTGCGCCAGGGCGCTATGTCAATATTAGAGTATGCCATCAAATTCAGTGAGTCGGCCAGGTATGCACCTCACTTGGTTGTTTCAGTTGGTAAGCGAGTTCGTAGATTCATTAAGGGACTCACGCATGATATTCGGTTCAGCAGGACTCGAGAGTTAGAGTCGGATGCCTTGTTCAACAGGTAGTAAGGGTCGCTCGCCGGTTAGAGAGCATGTGGGATTGAGAGCGAGAGGACAGACGAGATTAGGATAGAGAGTTAGGAGGCAAGGAGGCCTCGTAGACTGGATAAATCTACTAGTCCTTATTATGGAGGCAAGGTACGGCACGATAGAGATTTGTGGGTTAGTCAGTTCAGTTTGCATTACTAGCTGTGCATGGGGTTTCAGGTACTCATGGGTCTCAGAGTACTCGTATTGTATGGCTTACACAGCCACGTCAGCAGAGAGGTTGTTTTGAGCGTGGAGATGTCAGCCACATGGTGCGAGGTTGTTCCAGGATTCAGGCAGGTGTGTTACAATAGGGTATTTAGGTGAGTAGAGTGCACCAAGAGGGGGAGGCCCGGCCCGTTGATGTGTTCCATATAGTAGGTTGAAGGCCGTTGTGCTAGATGTTACCATACAGGTATGTTTTGATGTGTTAAAGAGGGGCATCATTTGTATTTCACTATAGTTCTGTTGGTCGGGACGAGTTTCCCTGATTTGTTTGTTTATTGATGAGTGAGTTTCATGCTTTGCACTCTATTTTTCATGTTTGCTCCTGTTGGGAGATTCTATGAGTGGTAACCCGTGTCTATCGTTGTTGTACTCATCATTGAGAGTGGTGAGGCTAGTAGTGAGTCCTTGTTGTTCATCATGGTAGGCGTAATGCGATTTTTCATGAGTATTTTTGTTTACGAGCTGTGATTCGATACTCCATCGATATGTGAGTTCAGTGAGCGTTATGATTTATCAGCCGAGATGAGTTAGTAGGTAATTTCAATTGGTATGATATATTTTCGGTATGCGATTTAGAGTTGAGAGAGAGATCCTCGTGATATTTGTGATTCGGTATGTTTGGACCAGGCTGAGTACCGCGGTGGAAATTTTATCAGGATGGGATCCTTGTGATTTGTTCATATGCTTTGCTTCTTCCTTGTTATATTGCCTTTGTAAATCAGTATTGATAGAGATTTGTGCCTATGGGCTTGTTTGATAGTTCTTTTATATGTTTCTCTTTTCGTATTCAGTCATTTTCGTTATGCGCTTCTTAGTATTAGCTTGCGGGATGTGTGCCCGGTAGTGTTACTTGTGGCTTCGTGATTCGGGTGTCTAATAATGAGGTCTTCATGTTTATTGCATCATTATCACTATTACGGGGCTTGGAATCAGAGTTATTTGAGATGTGAGGCTAATTTCCAATGCTGAGTTTGATTTCGGGCAGCTATTGTGATCAAAAGTGTTATTTTGAGCCCATGAGTGATGTACTATATTGTGTGGTCGTACCTTATGGGTATAGTCATGAGTTAATGCAGCTGGTTGAGACTAATGCCGGATATGGATTTAGAATCGGGTCTTTTGGAAATGAGTAGAAGGTGAGAAATTGAGGTATGAGGCTTATCGGTGGTAATGGGAAGGCTATATTGCAGTTGTGATTGTGTCATCAGGATTATGAAGGTTGGGGTGACATGGGATCACCCGCGGGTGTGTGTTGGAAGTGTGCATTCAGTGATTTGATGAGTTCGAGGTGAATCTTGGAACGTTCGAGTACGAACGTTTGTTTTAAGAGGAGGAGAATGTAACGATCCGACCGGTAGTTTTGAGAATTTAAACTCCGTTCAGTGGCGTAAGGTCTTGAATAGCTTCACATTGTGTATATCGACCTGCGTGCGTGGTTGGATTTAGTTACCGGATGATCCGGAGTCGAATTGGGAGGAAAAAAATTTCAATTTTGGAAGCTTAAGTGATAGAAGTTGATCGGAGGTTTGACTTTTGTGTAAACGACCTCAGAATGAGTTTAGGGTGATATCAACAACTTCGTATGATGATTTTGGACTTAGGCACGCGTCCGAAACTGGTTTTGGAGGTCCGTAGAGTAATTTGAGGTAATTTGGCGAAAGTTAGAATTTCGGGGATTTTGGCCGATAGGTGGAGTTTTGATATCGAGATCGGAATGGAATTCGGGGAATTGATGTAGGTCCTTTTTGTTATTTGTGACTTGTCTGCAAAATTTCATGTCATTCCGGGTTGAATTGATAGGTTTCGGCACGAGTTTTGATATTTGAAGATTTGGAAATTCATAAGTTTGATTTTTGGTTTGATTCGTCATTTTGATGTTGTTTCATGTGATTTGGAACCTCGAGCGAGTCCGTATTAGGTTATATGAGTTGTGTGTGAGGTTGGACGGGGTCTCGGGGGTCTGGGGTATGTTTCGGTTGGGCTTCGGGTCAATTCTCCTTAAATTTCAACTGCTGAATCGGTCTTGTAGTTTCCTTCTATGCGATCGCATAGATGCAAACGCGACCGCATAGTTTTCTGCGACCCAACCCCAGTTTTCCTTCAATGCGTTCGCACTTCCACCCTCGCGTTCGCATAGCTCTTTCATTTGGGCGTCAAATAAATTCCTTCAATGTGATCGCATCACATGCTTCGTGATCACATAGTGCAGCGTTTGGCAGCAGATAATTCCTTCTCCGCGATCGCACACCTGGACTCGCGAACGCACTGTGCAAATTTGGCAGTGGCTATTTCCGTTTTATGCGATCACATAGCACCTTTTGGCCAGTAACATTTTTCTTCTACGCGATCACACCTATTCTCACACGATCACAATGCTTTAAATTCTGGGAGACATAATACAATTCAAAATCGAAGGTTAAGCCATTTTATCACATTTTGACTTCTAGAGCTCTGATCTTGGAGATATTTTATGGGTTTTTTCACACAAATCGAATGGGTAAGTGTTCTTCAACTAGAATTAAATGTATTCCATGAATTAGTCCTTGTTTTTATCATTTAATTTGTGTTTTGAGTTGAGAAAAATATGGGTTTTGGAAGAAAATTTCTAAATTGAAAAATCATGATTCGAGGGACCAAATGATATCGGAATTTGATAAATTTTGTATGGTTGAACTCATATTAGAATGGGCATTCTGATTTTGTAAAATTTGATGGGTTTCGAGCTGCAGGCCCGGGGGGTTGACTTTTGGGTCGATTTTTATATGTTTGTAAAGATTGACACTTTATTATTAGGAATATTTCCTTATACGATTTATGTGTGTTTTGGAATTATTATAGTTGGATTTGAGCCGTCCGGAGGTCTTTTCGCCCGAGAAGTCCATTTTAGAGTACCGGGTTGTCGTCTAGGTAAGTATCTTGCCTAACCTTGTGTGGGGGAACTACCCCTTAGGATTTGAGTCTTCTATGTTAATTGTAGCCCCCGTACGCGAGGTGACGAGTGCGTACTCAGACTTATTTGTAGAAGGTTGGCCTTTTAGGTTTCTTAGGTCTTTATATCCCCCGTGTATGAAGTTGTAATTGCTATGATTGAGTTCCTAATTGCTAGTTTCATCTCTTCCTGCTTAAATTAGAATTACTTGCTTTTAGACTTCCTTTGTTGTTTACTTGATCTTAATTGACTTGACTTAACATTTTACCTCTTCTATCATCATGCTATATTTTTCTTCATAAACTGCCTACTTAGCTAAAATTTGTATTACCTCGCCCTATAATTGTTTAGCTAATTGGAGTATTATATGTTGGTGTCAAGCATGCCCGTGGGTCGTATATTGTGATTGGTATGATCTTTCATTAAGCACTACTTAGGCCTAACTTGATGATTATACATGTTGATAGTATTTTTTTGGCATTTCCTATTGCGGAGCATTGATTCAAGTTGAAATTTATTTCGTGAAGCTAATTAATTAAGCAAGATTGGGTATAGCTGTTTCCCTTGCTGGGATGATATTGTTTCCATTGTTGACTCCCTTGCCGGGACAATATGGTTTCTATTATTGTTCATGTTGTTGCTGATATTGTTCCATTGTTGACTCCCTTGCCGGGACAATATGGTTTCTATTATTGTTCATGCTATTGATGATATTGTTTTCATTGTTGACTCCCTATCCGGGTCAATATGGTTTCTATTATTGTTCATGTTGTTGATGATATTGTTCCATTGTTGACTCCCTTACCGGGACAGTATGGTTTCTATTATTGTTTATGTTGTTGGTTCCCTTGCCCGAGTGCTATCATTTCATTTGTTTGGGTGAGAAAGAGTGTAAAGCACTAAGGGTGATGCCGTGCCATTGTCTATATTCATTATCATGTGAGGAAAAAGTGTAAAGCACGAAGGTTGATGCCATGCCATATTATTGAAATTAAAAGCACGAAGGGTGATGATGTGCCATATTATTGAGAGTAAAAGCACGAAGGTTGATGCCGTGCCATATTATCGAAATTAAAAGCACGAAGGGTGATGTCGTGCCATATTATTGAGAGTAAAAGCACGAAGGGTGATGCCGTGCGTGATATTCTGATTGAGTGCTAATGCACGAAGGGTGATGCCGTGCCATATTATTGTGAGTTCATGGCACGAAGGGTGTTTCCGTGCAGGTGAGGGCGAGGGACATGCATTATGATGTGATATATGTTTCCCCGCATATACATTTTGCCTTTACTTCGAGTTGTTATTGTTGTACTTACATATTTGGTGTGACTTATTGTTATTGTCCTATACTTGACTTTTATCTCAATTATTGTTGCGCTGTCCATGTCTTTTACTTGCTTAATTTGCTTAATTTCGTGTCGTATTTGTCGATTCCTTTGGGAAGGACGAGAGTAAAAGAACGAAGGGTGATGTCGTGCACTTATTCTATCGGAAATTAAGTTTGAAATACATTTATTGGGAAAATATATTTTAAAAATGCTTATCTTGAAGAAATTACATCTAAAGACTTTCCTTCTGTAAAATATATATACGTATTCAGAGGAGGTACCTTTCAAAAGAAGTTTTCTATTTTGAAACGAAAGTAATTAAGGTCTATAATATAAACTGGTGGGTGAAAGGTTATATTCGAAGGTTTGATTAAATTGTTGGAGTTGTTGGCTAAGGTTAGAGGTGGAGATTATCCCAGTGCTGAGCTATTACTTGTTCTTACTGTATTGTGGGTTTTTTTTTTTGGCTGTGTTCCCGTCCATTTTTCTGTGTAAGATTATGATATTCCGTCGATTTATTATTGTCCCCCCACCCCGCATTGCATTGTTAAGTAGTTAATTATATTTTGTAATCTTTGTACAGATGTCATATTCCGTCATTTTCTATATTATTCCTGTTTGTTTTATTAGACCAGTGGGTGTCTTGACTAGTCCTCGTCATTACTTCACCGATGTTAGTCTTGATACTTACTGGGCACCGTTGTGGTGTGCTCATACTATACTTCTGCATATTTTTGTGCAGATTCCGAGTTTTGCATAGGCGGCCGATCGATAGTTAGTAGCGCGGTTGTTGTTGTGGAGACTAAAGGTAAAACTGCTCCAGCGTTCGCGGGCTTCGAAGTCACCGTCTTATTTTGCTCATACACTGTTGTACTTGTTTCAGAACAATGGTATTTAGGAATTATAGTGTAAATTCTGTAAAGCTTATGACTTGTACTTACCGAATTTTGGGAAGATGTGTAAGGTGTAGAGACTTATTTCAAGAGAAAAAAAAATACTTAAATGATTATTGTATTATGATCAATGTTTAATAATGACAAGCTTACCTAGTCCTTAAGACTAGGTGCCGTCACGATACCCAACATAGGAGAAATTGGATTGTGGGATTATTTTTTTTAAATTTTAAATATTATAGGTGGGGCCAAAGTATAATAAGTAAAACAATAGGATACACTTTATAATCCTATTGAAGCACTAATTAAGCATGAAGGTCAATCCTAGAATTATTAAAACTTGAAGGTCAATTGATAACTCAAGTTTAAGAGTGGGTCAAGTAGCCAAGAGTCCCTACTAACACTTAATGTTAATGATAAATGTGTATATAAAATTCATTAATTTTATATAAATACTTGATATGGATTATTAGGCTGTGTCGTTTAGAGGAAAAGTTCGCTTTTCTACTTTTTTTTATTTTAATTAATTTCTGCGGTTTCGACTTATCTAAGAGTCTAATATGAAGAGGAGATATTTTTTTTTCTTTTTCTTTCTGCCTATTCATTCATATGATATTATTGTAAATTTTGTCCATGGCAATGATTTTTGTGTATTACCTTAACCTACTAATATGATATGGTCTCATAGTAAATGATTAATTAAAGCGTGCAGATACGGTTGAATAAAATTCAAAGTTGACAATAGGTAATTTTTTAAAATGTTGATCGTCATATTTATAGAGTATCATTCTCGCCATTCATTAACTAGAATAATAAATTTCGATTTTAAAATAATATTGTGTACTTCGTCATCACCAGCTTTTAGCGTTAAGAGCTTTTTGAAGACAGTTTTAAGGTGAAAATTTTGGAAGGCTGGTCTTATTGAGAGGGAATATGAGAGATGTTTAAATGATCTTAATGCATGACTTGAAGTAGGAAGTGAAAATGGGAAAACGCAGTAATAAAACATGGAAAACTTCGTTTTTCTGTGGTGTTGGGAATGATGAAGCAGTAATATATATATATATATATAT
>ML380593.1:23615-114234 GCA_005239525.1 Nicotiana knightiana | reverse complement strand
GATTTAATTCCATTGTAAATGCATCTTCTAAAAAATCAAAAATTGCATTCATAGGTTAATTAATTAATTAGTTGCACTAGTCCGTCATTATATAAAATAAATGCATAGGCTAGCCAAGAAATAGATTTAAATTAAATTTGAGTCTAAAGTGGCTAATTCGGCAAAAGCATAAAAAGAAGAGAAGGTTGTTAAGGTTAAAATGGGACTTGGGCCAGAAATCAGGCCCAATTCTTTACCAAAATCCGCCCAGCCTAAAAGGAACCCGCTCCAGAACCCAAAACCCCACCTACCCGACCCGGTCTGGCCCAATACCCATCTCCCTCACCTATAAACCTAAACCTAAAACCTAAAGCTAGAGAAAACAACAGAGAGAGGCCCCCCCCCCCCCAAATCTGACCTAGTAGAGCCGCCGCCCACTCCCCTTCCTCTCAAAAACCAAGCTGCCGCTGCAACTCCACCCACAACCCCATCTCCGCCAAACGACCACCCCTTCGTCCGTCTCTCTCTTCAAAGATCAAGCAGCCGCCGGACTGGACAACCGGCAGGTCTGTTCATTCACCCACGACCTCTCTTCCCCTCACCTTCTTCCTCATCTCGTTCTCATAGATCTGTGGACGAGATAATTGAATCATGCTGAAAGAGGTAGATCTCGCCGAGAAGTGGAGACAAACAGTGACGAATGACCATGGACGTGGCTGAAACTTTCAAATCTTGTCCTAGAACGGATTCTATAGGAGCCACGACTCAGATTAGCCATCATCGTAGTCGCCGGAGTTGACGGTCGGCGATGATTTCATGACACTGTCGCTGCCCTTTTTCTTTTCTCCTTCACCACCTCCATTACTCTTTGATCTTCAACATAAAAAGAAGAATCAACTTCATCCCCCTCCCTCTTTTCATTTTACACTCAGCCGCCGCTGAGAAAGAAAACAGTAGAAAAATCAGAAAGAAAATCGAAAGGAAACTGAGGTGTTGTGGCTTCTCGTTCGGAGTCAATTTTGCTGTGGATTGCTGCCGTTGCTCTTGTTATCACGCCGAGATTCATCTGGACCTTTTGTCTAGCCATTTATTTGGCATTTTTAACCAATTCACGCACGACTAGTGACAGTGCAGTTTAGCTAGAGTTTCAATTTAGGTTTCGAGCTTTTCGGTGCCGATTCGAGGTTGCCGACGGGGTTCTCGATCCAAGCTCCTGCTCCTGTTGCATTTTCCCGTCAGATTTAGTAAAATCTTTTTTTTTTCATCATTTCTCATGTGAATATTTGGTGTTTGTTTACTCTCGTTTTCAGTACTGTTATGTGTATGATTTGCATTTCCAGGTTCATATTTGTTTGAGTAGTTCTCTGTTAGAATTTTTAATTATAAGAAAAATATTTGAATTTACATTAGGAAAATACAAATGTGCTAAAGAACAAAATTGCTTAACATGTGAATGAGTCTCAAAGCTTAAGGAAAATAATTATATATCGTAGTTTGCTTGAGGCGCGATTACGGCTCCCGTGATATGGTCACGATACATAAGTTCGAATTTTGGGGTACATTTCATGTGACCCAACCATAACTCGAAACAATGATAAAAATTAACATGTTGTAAATTGCGGGTGCATTTCATGCGACGCATTTACAATGTGTCCAAAAAATAACAAGTGCACGTCATCGTGACTTGTATTAAAATAATCTCATAAACATTAAAAGCGGCTAAAAAGTGAAATAGGCTAAAATGCACAATAGGTTTAAAAAATATGTAAATAATCAGATAATTTAGGCCGAATATCAATAGTTAAGCGACCGTGCTAAAAACACGGAACTCGGGATTGCCTAACACCTTCTCCCGGGTTAACAGAATTCCTTACTCGGATTTCTGGTGTGCAGACAAATTAAAACAGAGTCAAAATTTCCTCAGTTTGGGATTTCAATAAATAAATGGTGTCCCGGAACACCGTAAAAAATCCGGGTGGCGACTCCGAAAACTAAAATAAATCCCAAAACCGAATAATGTCTCTTTAATCGGAAAAACTCCCTTGTTACCCCTTCATTAATTCGGGGGGGGGGGGGGGGGGGGGGGGGGGGGGGAGGTGTGACAAAACCTGGTAATACACCTAAACACGATGGTCTTGAACCTTTTCCTAAGATCCTCCACGCATTGTCTATATGGAATGAGCTTGATGTCTCGAGTCTCCCAATCACCTTGAGACTACCGAATAAGCAAATCTGAATCTCCCATCACCAACAATTCATGCACATTTAGGTTTATTTCCATGTTCAGACCCATGATGCAAGCTTCATATTCTGCTGTGTTGTTTGTACAGAAGAAACAAAGTGCGCCGTGGCAGGGTAATGTTTCCCAGTAAGTGATACAAGAATTGCCCCAATCCCTACGCCTTTGATGTTGACAACCCCATCAAACTATAATTTCCAAATTTGACTATCATCTTGGACTACTTCTTTAACTAAATTAACCTTTTCATCTGGAAATATGTGTTCAAAGATTCATACTCATCATCAACCGGGTTTTCTTCCAGATGATCATCCAACGCTTGTGCCTTCATGGCAGTGCAAGTGACATAACAATATCAAACTCTGTGAGCAAGATTTTCCACTTTGCCAATCTGCCCCTAGGCATCGGCTTCTGAAAAATGTACTTCAGGGGATGCATTCGGGATATGAGGTAAATTGTATAGGCTAAAATAAAATGCCTAAGCTTCTGGGCGACCCAGGTTAAGGCATAACATGTCCTTTCCAAAAGAGTGTATTTGGCCTCATAAGTAGTGAACTTCTTGCTCAAATAATAGATTGCTTGTTATTTTTAGCCTGTGGCATCACATTGACCCAGAACATAACCAAAAGAACTATCGATTACTGACAAATATAAAAAAAGAAGCCTGTCAGGTTCCGGCGGGACTAAAACAGGGGAATTTGACAAATATTACTTGATCTTATCAAAAGCTTCTCGGTNTTTTCTTTTCTCCTTCACCACCTCCATTACTCTTTGATCTTCAACATAAAAAGAAGAATCAACTTCATCCCCCTCCCTCTTTTCATTTTACACTCAGCCGCCGCTGAGAAAGAAAACAGTAGAAAAATCAGAAAGAAAATCGAAAGGAAACTGAGGTGTTGTGGCTTCTCGTTCGGAGTCAATTTTGCTGTGGATTGCTGCCGTTGCTCTTGTTATCACGCCGAGATTCATCTGGACCTTTTGTCTAGCCATTTATTTGGCATTTTTAACCAATTCACGCACGACTAGTGACAGTGCAGTTTAGCTAGAGTTTCAATTTAGGTTTCGAGCTTTTCGGTGCCGATTCGAGGTTGCCGACGGGGTTCTCGATCCAAGCTCCTGCTCCTGTTGCATTTTCCCGTCAGATTTAGTAAAATCTTTTTTTTTTCATCATTTCTCATGTGAATATTTGGTGTTTGTTTACTCTCGTTTTCAGTACTGTTATGTGTATGATTTGCATTTCCAGGTTCATATTTGTTTGAGTAGTTCTCTGTTAGAATTTTTAATTATAAGAAAAATATTTGAATTTACATTAGGAAAATACAAATGTGCTAAAGAACAAAATTGCTTAACATGTGAATGAGTCTCAAAGCTTAAGGAAAATAATTATATATCGTAGTTTGCTTGAGGCGCGATTACGGCTCCCGTGATATGGTCACGATACATAAGTTCGAATTTTGGGGTACATTTCATGTGACCCAACCATAACTCGAAACAATGATAAAAATTAACATGTTGTAAATTGCGGGTGCATTTCATGCGACGCATTTACAATGTGTCCAAAAAATAACAAGTGCACGTCATCGTGACTTGTATTAAAATAATCTCATAAACATTAAAAGCGGCTAAAAAGTGAAATAGGCTAAAATGCACAATAGGTTTAAAAAATATGTAAATAATCAGATAATTTAGGCCGAATATCAATAGTTAAGCGACCGTGCTAAAAACACGGAACTCGGGATTGCCTAACACCTTCTCCCGGGTTAACAGAATTCCTTACTCGGATTTCTGGTGTGCAGACAAATTAAAACAGAGTCAAAATTTCCTCAGTTTGGGATTTCAATAAATAAATGGTGTCCCGGAACACCGTAAAAAATCCGGGTGGCGACTCCGAAAACTAAAATAAATCCCAAAACCGAATAATGTCTCTTTAATCGGAAAAACTCCCTTGTTACCCCTTCATTAATTCGGGGGGGGGGGGGGGGGGGGGGGGGGGGGGGAGGTGTGACAAAACCTGGTAATACACCTAAACACGATGGTCTTGAACCTTTTCCTAAGATCCTCCACGCATTGTCTATATGGAATGAGCTTGATGTCTCGAGTCTCCCAATCACCTTGAGACTACCGAATAAGCAAATCTGAATCTCCCATCACCAACAATTCATGCACATTTAGGTTTATTTCCATGTTCAGACCCATGATGCAAGCTTCATATTCTGCTGTGTTGTTTGTACAGAAGAAACAAAGTGCGCCGTGGCAGGGTAATGTTTCCCAGTAAGTGATACAAGAATTGCCCCAATCCCTACGCCTTTGATGTTGACAACCCCATCAAACTATAATTTCCAAATTTGACTATCATCTTGGACTACTTCTTTAACTAAATTAACCTTTTCATCTGGAAATATGTGTTCAAAGATTCATACTCATCATCAACCGGGTTTTCTTCCAGATGATCATCCAACGCTTGTGCCTTCATGGCAGTGCAAGTGACATAACAATATCAAACTCTGTGAGCAAGATTTTCCACTTTGCCAATCTGCCCCTAGGCATCGGCTTCTGAAAAATGTACTTCAGGGGATGCATTCGGGATATGAGGTAAATTGTATAGGCTAAAATAAAATGCCTAAGCTTCTGGGCGACCCAGGTTAAGGCGCAACATGTCCTTTCCAAAAGAGTGTATTTGGCCTCATAAGTAGTGAACTTCTTGCTCAAATAATAGATTGCTTGTTATTTTTAGCCTGTGGCATCACATTGACCCAGAACATAACCAAAAGAACTATCGATTACTGACAAATATAAAAAAAGAAGCCTGTCAGGTTCCGGCGGGACTAAAACAGGGGAATTTGACAAATATTACTTGATCTTATCAAAAGCTTCTCGGTACTCATCTGTCCACTTGATAGCGGCGTTATTTTTCAACAACTTAAAAATAGGCTCACATGTGGTTGTAAGTTGCACGATGAACCTGTTGATGTAGTTCAAACTCCCGAGTAAACTCATGACTTCTGTTTTGTTCTTCGGGGGAGGCAGCTCATGAATGGTCTTTATCTTGGAGAGATCTGACTCAATGCCTCTTCAACTAATATAAAACCCAAAAGCTTCCCAGAAGGAACTCCAAATGCACATTTCGCTGGATTGAATTTGAGATTATACCTTCGTAGCCTTTCAAAGAACTTTTTCAAGTCTTGCACATGATCAGCTTGTGTTCTGGACTTAATGATCACATCAACAACATACACTTCAATCTCTTTGTGCATCATGTCATGGAATATGGTAGTCCTGGCCCTCATGTACGTTGCCCTTGCATTCTTCAAACTAAATGGCATGACCCTATAACAATAAGTTCCCCATGGAGTGGTGAAGGTGGTATTTTCTGCATCTTCTTTATCCATCAGAATTTGATGATACACGGCATAACAATCCACAAAATATTGGATCTCATGTTTAGCACAATTGTCAACAAGGATATGAATGTTAGGTAAGGGAAAGTTATCCTTTGGACTTGCTTTTTTTAAATCCCTATAGTCAGCACAAACTCTATTGTTCCCATCCTTCTTTGGTACTGGCACAACGTTTGCTAACCATGTGGTATATTGGACGACCCTGGTCACATTTTCACTTAGTTTCTTCGTGATTTCTTCTTTAATCTTATAACTCATGTCTATCTTAAACTTCCTTCGTTTTTGCTGGATTGGTGGAAAATTAGGATATGTGGGAAGATTATGAACCACTATATCGGCACTCAAACCTGGAATGTTATCATACGACCAAGCAAATACATCTCTGTATTCGAACAAAACTTTAATTATGGCATCTCTCATCTTTTGTTCGGTATAAATGCTTATTTTTGTTTCTCTGGTTTCCTCAGGACTTCCTAGGTTAATTGCCTCAATTTCATTTAAGTTAGGCTTAGGCTTATTCTCAAATTGATCCAATTCCCTTTTTATTTCCTTAAAAGCCTCATCTTCATCATACTCAACTTCTTGATTCATTATTTCGAGATTAGACAACTTTTTAAGATCTGGGCATGAATTCTGTGTGCATGTCATGTTTTAAAAGCCAACATTAACGAAACTGAAATTAACAAAAATTAGGGGAAGGAAAAGACAGAATTTTACTATGAAACTAGAACTTCATTTCATTGAATTTGAAAGGATAGAAGGGTTAAGATCAAAGAAAAGAAATTAAACCAAAATATCTGTATTACAACCTTTAAAATAATCCAAATACAGAAAAAGCAACAAAACAGACTACCAAGACTCCTTTCTGATGGGAAGAGGAGTTGCTTCCCAATTGTTGAGCGAGGTATCTGGACCAATCAACTGAACACTTGCACGGCTAGGGCCCTCACCAACTTGAACCATATTGATCTCATAGAACATCTCCATGAGACCCTGGCAAACTTCATCAATGTCATCCTGAGTAGAAGGATTCTGGACTTCATCAAATTGTGGTTTGAAAAAAGAGTAGGCAATGTGAGGGATTGTTTTGGACAGATTCCGACAATTCTTTTAGCGGGACTTGGCTCTGTCTATGTCATCAACATCAGCGAAGCTACCATCATATATGTGGCTGAATGATGGGGATACATAATTGGTTTTCCTTCTTCCACTTGGTCCACCTCAATCACCTCAAATTCTTGATATATGATGGATTCGCATCCTTCCTTGGCCTCGATACATGGAATGGACGGGTCTTTATAGAAGGATGAATCGTCCTCACCATGAACAACAATTTCTTGCCTGTCATACTTGAATTTGACCATTTGATGTTGGGTAGATGGTACAACTCTGCCCATATGGATCCACGGCCTTCCCAAAAGAAAATTATAGGAAGTTTCCATATCCAGCACTTGAAAGACAATGTTAAAATCAACCAGGCCGATTGTCATGGTGAGTTCAATTTCCCCAATAGTGTCTCTTCTTGAACCATCAAAAGCTCTGATGCTGACATTACTAGTTCAAATTTTGTTAGTCAATGTTCAACTGTTATAGAGTAGAAAGAGGATATACATCCACACTCGAGCCTGCGTCAATCATGACTCCTTTTACGTAGTGACCTTGACATTTGACCATAAGATGCAAAGCTCTATAGCGCCCAGCTCCTTCCTCAGGCAAATCATCACCGTTGAAAGTAATTCGATTTACTTTAAAGAATCTTTTAGCCATTTTTTCTAGCTGATTCACCGTTGTCTTTTCTGAGACATATGCCTCATTCATAATTTTGATCAACACATAGTGATGTTCTTCCAAGTGCAAAAGCAAAGATAACAAAGATATCTGAGCAGGGGTTTTCCTTAGTTGGTCAACAATTGAGTAGTCTTCCATTTTCATCTTCTTAAGGAATTCCTCCGCTTCTTTTACTATAATGAGTTCTTTCACTGGCAAGTGAATTTTCCTGGCTTTCTTAGCTTTTCCCAATTCCTCTGGTGAATAGCACCTTCCAGAGCGGGTCAAGCCCTCCCTATGTCATCTGTTTATTCAACTATCTCTTTTCCTTTGTTTGTCATGACAATCTTGTTATAATTACAAGGAATAACTTTTGTGTTTGTCACTAGGAGTTATGCAATGGGTCGTATCACAACTGGCTCTGTTATATTTCTCAAACAATTATTCAGAACGATCTTTTGAATGCCCTAGGGATGTAAAGTTTTGTCCCACCCAATTGAACCTCAACCTTTTTTGTGCTTCTTGGGACATAGAGAATAATTTTTTGGAACCTGCCAAGTTCAAACTAGAACTCGCACCTTTCATAATCAACGATGCCAATTGTGGCTGGCTCACTATCACTTTTGGTTATTTCCATATGGTTCCAACAACCATCTCTGTCTTTCCAGACTGCTTATAATCTCGATCATCACAAATCATCCCAATAAAATATGTATTATCATGAGCTGGGAGCGAATTGTTTGTGATATTAGGAGTATCCTCATTGTTTGTTACCACAATTGCCTTTGCTTCAATCAAATTTTCAATATCTTTCATAATGTCCAACAAATTTTGGTATTATGACCTTGGTGTTATGGTGATACTCACATCTTGCATTAGAGTCAAAACCTTTTGAATTTGGATTCACATAACGCGTCATGATAGGTTCAATCAACTTCAACTGCATCAACTTTCGAAATAGGTTTGTATACGATTATCCATTTGTGGTGAACTCTTTCTTTGGATCCTGTTCTATTACATATTCTTGTCGACCCTAAAAATTTGGCCGGAGTTGACGGGAGCCTTGTGGAATTGGTGCCCGCCATTGTTGATGATTGGGAGACCTAGCATAAGCCTGAGCATTAAACACTGCGTATTGTTGCAGGGGGACTGAGTATCGGGGACCCTGAGGTGGATAGTAATGTTGAGGAGAATTGGATTTTCCTTGTTGGAATTGCACGTAAGAAGGAACTATTCCTCTTTGAACTCCCCCGAGCCCAGATGCCATCATGGATCCGTCCTCCTTCTTTTTCCGATTTTTGAAACTACCTGACCCGCTTTGAATTGCTTGCGTGGTCGCCTTAAGGGCTGCCTGACTCACAATTTTTCCCAATTTCATGCCATTCTCAACTATTTCACCAATCTTAATCGCCTCAGCGAAAGGTTTACCAATGGAGGCCAACATGTATTGGAGGTAATCAGGATCCTGAGCTTGGAGAAAATAGTCAATCATTTATGCCTCTTTCATTGGAGGTTTTACCCTAGCAGCCTGCTCTCTCCACTTGATTGCATATTCTCTAAATCTTTTTGTTGGTTTCTTCTTTATGTTGAAGAGAGAGGAGCAGTCTGTCACTATATCAATATTGTACTGAAACTGTTGGACAAAATCTTGAGCCATGTCGTTCCAAATGTGCCAGTGAGAGATGTCTTGATCTATGAACCATTGTGAAGCAATTCCTGTTAAAATTTCCCCAAAATAATCCATGAGTAATTATTCTTTGCCTCCTTCTACCCTCAATTGGTTACAATATCTCTTCAAATGGGCAACGGGATCACCATGCCCATCATACTTGTCAAACTTGGGGGTCTTGAAGCTGGGTGGAAAATGAACATAACGGAAAATGCATAGATCGTTAAGTGAAACACTCTTGTGGATTCCGAAACCCTGTATGTTTCTCATGGTTTGTTCTAAGCTCTTCATTTTTCTGGTCATTTCCTCTTGTTCCATATTCTTATCGGGCTTTTCGATCTCAATTGGGAACATGTTCTGAGGAGTATGCTTGTATGAATCTGGAATCTTGAAAGTCAGTTCTGGAGAGTAATTTTGGGCATCATGAGCATTCAGTTGTGGATCATTGTTGGACTTTTGAGCAAGAGTCGGTTGAGGAAAGGTGAAAGTATGGACAATGGGTACAGTAGGTGTGTCATTTCTGAGGGGTGCGGTTGGAGGACGTGGAATGGAGGTACTGGGGATAGTGGGAAAGTTAATGCTCAGACTGAATCCGGGTTGGTACAATAGGTTACTTGTTATGGAGATGGGCACTTGATTTGCAACTGACACATTATGAAGATTATCTGAAGGCCCTATGGGTAGTGGGGACAGTGCCTGTCCATTCACCAAAGCTTGGTACATCTCTGCCAATTGTTGTTTCCACACTTACTTCTTCAACCAGTCCCGTACCTTGTTCGACCAATTGTCCATGGACATCATCATTATTTGACTCATTCTCATTGTTGATTGCCATTCTACTTTTTCCTTTTGATCTCGTGTTGTAAGGGTGAGTCGCCAGTTTAAACCACAAACCAACCACCTCTGTTTAACTTTATCTTTATAGATGACAAACAATAAACATGTTCTAGTTAGGCATTTTGCAGATATTAATCACACATTGTATGCCATGCACCTAATGCCATTTTCATTTCTAGAATGAGTTTGGAAGGCTTCATGCTTCATTTCGGCTTATTGGTTCATTGGTTTATTTTCATCTTGAATTTAAAACTCTTTTTTTTTTCTTTTTTTCCCCAGATTAATTATGGCTATGATCGCGTCCAATTAGGATTGCCTACGCATCATGACACCACATGAATCAGACCATTACATAGTTCGGGGAAAAACAATAATAGTCTTTTTTTTTAACAAAACGAAACAATACAATGACAAAAAGTACACTACATTGAAAATGAATTACCAGACTCTAACAAGACTAAAAGACAATGATTTTAAAGACTAAACAATGACTCAAACTAAAACATAACTAGTACATGAAAAGTTATAACAACTACAACTATATTTCAACTCCGCAATCTTCTTGCTTTCAACCACTGGAACATCTGCTCATGGTGGGGATTGCCCTGGTTGACCCCCCAATGTACGGTACATCCTCTCTAACTCTGCTGCAAGATGACGAGCGAAAGTAGGTGTATGCTAAAACTTCTCATAATCCATCCCTTGGCAGTTCACATAAATTTGAGCGTTATAAATAACCAAATCATGGACTTTCTCTCTGAAGTACTGAAAATTCTGGTCTCGGTCTTATAACTGCTGTTGACGAATGGTGGCTATCTCCCTTATGCGGCCTTTGCGATATAGGCTGACTCCAACTGAGCCTGAAGTCTAGCCTGCTGGAGTCTCACCTGAGCCCTCTCCCTATCAAAATTTGCATGCTGGTATTCTCTATTGTACCTTCTCATTCCTTCCAACTGTGCATGGAGCTGAGCTTCTGAAAGAACCCAATGGGCCTTCTCTCTCTCGAATTGAGACATCTCTTCTTCAAATTTTTTTACTTGGCGATCTTTACTTGATTCAGCCTTCTCATTTAACTGTACGATTTTTTCCTTGGCTTTGTCAATTGCCTTTCCAGTCTTTGCCAAGATGGAATCATAATCTTGCACCTTTCCCATCAGATTGGCAATGGTTCTCTGGTCTTTCCAACTTCTCACAGGCACTTCAGAGGCTTTCTTCATCTGTTAAAGCCGAACATGGAGGGCCTCATTCTCGCGGATCAGACCCTTCTTTTCACCTTCCGCTTTCTGTGTTTGTAAGCCTTTCTCAAAATTGAGGTTTCTCAACTTTTCTTCTAAGGTATGAATAGTTTCTTTGTATCCCTTTTGCTTTTCACCCCAAGCCAACCGTTCTTGGATTTTACCATCAAAGGCTTGAACATGTGGCCTTTTTGCGGGCCTTTTGGGATCGGGTTCTGGCTCATCATCCATGCGAGACCTCTTTTCAAAAAACATAGCATAACCCGGATCTATCTCACATTTTGCAGGATCTAGCATCTGGGTATCATCTTTCAAGTAGCGGAAACCATTCCAAATTTTTTGGATTAAAGCCTCAGGGAGAGGGGCTTCGCGGTGTAGCTCAATCACTTGCACACTCAAATCTTCATCCTCAGGCACTACTTGGTACCTTCCGAGCTGTTTTAGAACTCTTTGTGGTGCATACAACTGGACACTTCTCAAACCCAACAACAACAAATAACGTTTTAGGGCCGACATGTGTATCACCTCTCTTATGGGGAACCAACCCCAAAGTCCACTCAATTTTTTTTGCATTTAAAGATCTTAGGGGGGATATCCAGGCTTCCAACCCTTCTGGAGAGTTGTAATCTTTTACTCTTTCTTCGTAACTCTCAATGAAATTGTCCTTGCTCGGACCATAGCTCATGAACTTGGGGTGATGTCGGAGATGCTCAATCAACCACATTTGCAATAAAATATTGCACCCTTCGAAGAATTTTCCCCCGTACTTACACAAAGTCAACGCTCGATAAATGTCTGATAGAATGATCGGGGCAAGAGTGTGATGTTCTTTTGTAGTGAGGACCTGTACAGCCCTGGCTATGCGGGTATTAGTTGTACGCTCCTCGTTTGGGAAGACCATGATTCCTAGAAACGCCAATATGAAGGCGAAGTGACGGTGAATCTGCCACATGTCCTTGTTTTTCTTGTTGCTAAGGCCATTTTCATGCATTTCAAACCCATTTTGCTGCATGAACCTGGAGTACAGGAAGTAGAAAGAACAACACCCTTCGACTACATTGATCTTTCTAATTTTCTTACTCATGCTTTGAAGATTGAAGAATCAGTGTACAGAGAGAGCCTTCGAGAATATGAGCTTCTGGTTTCTCAAATCCCTGCCAAAACTGGAATATCCTGCTATATCTTCTAAAGTGGGAGTAAGCTCAAAATTGGAGAAGCGGAAGACATTGTGAATAGAATCCTAAAAAGTCACTAGTGCCTCAATCAAATCATCCCGTGGTTTAAATTTCATAATATCTGTGAGGGCTCCCAGGTGCTTGGTGACCCATTTATGACCATCTTCCCCCAAGTCATACCACCACATCTGAAGCTGAAGTGGAGCCTCGTCTACAACCGTGAACGGTGTGTTTTGGACAATGCTCATTTTTGTCACGACCCAATTTAACCCTCCGAAAGGCGTCGTGACAGAACCTAGACTTTACGACTAGGTAAGCCTAATATTACTGAAATTTAAAGAAACACAACGATAAAAGATAAAATAGCGTATTGTAATTAATAAGGATAATGCCACTCGGTATATACAAAATAATCTCCCAAGACCTGGAATGTCGCTAAATCACAAGCTTCTATAATTTACGTAGCTCTATACAAAAGTCTGAAGATAAATAAAGGAAATCTCTAGGCGAGGAAATATGAGGGGACTTCGAGGATCTGCGGACGCGGGCAGAAGTACCTTGAAGTCTCCTGGAATCACCAACACACACTAATCCCGAGGCTGATAGCTCGTACCTGGATCTGCACATGAAAACATGTGCAGGAAAGGGGCATGAGTACACCACAATGGTACCTAGTAAGTGCCAAGCCTAACCTCAGTCGAGTAGTGACGAGGTCAGGTCAAGGCCCTACCGGAGTAAATATAATAAATTAAGCAGTAAGAGATATATATAATTTACGGTAAAAACAATTAAAGGAATTCACAAAATTTATAGCTATGGGAGCCCTCGACTCAAAATAACGTAACCACAACAGGGAATCTCCCGAGATACTGTCCCGTAGTTCCGAATGATTATGCAGTACAGGGGGATCTCCCGGAATACGTCTGAATTCCCAAAGTAAATATGCAGTGCTGTCCGTAGTCCCAAAATAAATATGCAAGACATGGGGATCTCTAATGCGTCCGTAGTTCCAAAGTAAATATGCAGTGCTGGGGGATCTCCCGAAATACGTCCGTAGTCCCAAAATAAATATGCAAGATAGGGGGGATCTCCCGAAATATATCCGTAGTCAAAGTTAATATGCAGCTTAAGATAAAATGACAGGTACGACATCGAGTTATACAATTTAGAATAAACACAATCAAGGGAAATGGGGATCTACCTAAGCATGTCGCATAGAATGTCAAATAGGCAGTTAAAACACATAGGCATGCTTTCCTAATCTGAACTAAGTAATTAAACATAATAGTGTAGTTTTATAAGTGAAAACAGTTTATGACTTAGGAGGAAAACAGGACTTATGCAACAATAGCTCGTGTACTTACTCGTCACGTTATATACACAGCGCTACACACCAAATAATACCAAACATCCTAAGGGGAAGTTCCCCAACGTAAGGTTAGGCAAGCCACTTACCTCGAACCACTCAAATCAACCCGATATCACGCTCTTGCCACGAGTATCCGACTTTGAATGGCCCAAATCTAATCAAACCAATTGCTTAATGTAAATATAACTACAAGCAACTAATTTGGCTAATTAATTCGAAGCTAAAGAATTAAATTAGGAATAACGCCACCAAAAAGTCTCCTCGGGCCCACGACTCGGAATCTGATAAAAATTACAAAACTAGAAATCCAACCATACCAAATTTATAAAAATCCGACTTCGAATCGACATTCAAATCCCAAAAATTCATTTGATGAAGTTTCTACAATTTTCCCCAAATTTACACCTCAAAGTACTAATCAAATGATGAAATCAGTGATATATTCATGTATATTAGCTAAACCCGAGTTAGAATCACTTACCCCGATGAATTAATTGAAAACACCTTAAAAAAATTGCCACAAACCGAGCTCCCTAGGTCCAAAATGTGAAATAAATCCTTAATCCCCGTATTTATAGTACACCCCCTGATCTTCACTAGGCGGTCCGCGAACTTCCACCGCGGCCGCGCACCCTCACTGCGGTCTGCGAACTTCCTATTGCGGCTGCGAAAATCCCAAATCTACTGCGGTCAAGAAGAAACTTATGCGGTTCGCGCCACCCTCCACCGCTGACTGCGAAATCCTATTGCGGTCCACAAAATTCTGCTGAGGTCTGCAACTGCAAAACACCAAAAGAAATACTTGAGTTTCGGAATTGCCCGGATTTGTCCAAAACTCACCTCGAAACACACTCGAGGCCTCCAAAACCCCAACCGAAGGTACCAACAAGTTATATATCAACTTACGAACTTGGTCGAATTCTCGAAACTCACAAAACAACCTCCAATTACCAAATTAACCTTGGCTTCAAGCCTAAGAACTTCTAACTTCCAATCTCCGCAACCGACACCGAAACCTACCAAACCTCGTCCGAATAACCTCAACTTTTGCACACACGTCATAAATGACTCTACAAACCTACTCCAACTTCCGGAATCTCATTCCGGGTTCGATATTAAAATTTCTACTACTGGCTGAAATCGCCAAAAATCCAACTTTCGCCAATTCAAGCCTAATTCTATTACAAACCTCCAAAAAACATTCCGGACGCGCTTCCAAGCTCAAAATCACTCAACAGAGCTAACGAAATCGATGGAATTCCATTCCGGAATCGTCTTCACACAGTTGACTATAGTCCAAATTTTAAGACTTAAGCTCTTATTTAAGGACTAAGTGTCCCAAAACATGCCGAAACTCACAACCAATCCTCTCGGAAAGTCTCAATAGCAGAAATAAATATGGGGAAAGCAGTTATTAGGGGATCGGGGATCTAACTCTCAAAATGACCGACCGAATTGTTACATTCTCCCCCTCTTAAAATAATCGTTTGTCCTCGAACGAGTATAAAGACATATCTAAAGCTGTGAAGAGATGAGGGTAACAGATGCGCATATCCTGCTCAGTCTCCCAAGTCACCTCCTCGGCCGGCTGACCCCTCCACTGGACCTTTACTGAAGCATTATTCTTTGACCTGAGCTTTTTGATATGCCTGTCCAAAATGGCTACTGGCTCCTCAACATAAGATAGATCCTTGTCCAACTAGACTAAACTGAAATCCAATACATGGGTCGGATCACCATGATACTTCCAAAGGACAGAAATGTGGAATACCGGGTGAACCCCTGCTAGGCTGGGAGGTAAGGCAAGCTCATAAGCAACCTCTCCAACAAACCGCAATATCTCAAAAGGACCAATGAACCTAGGAATCAACTTTCCCTTCTTCCCAAATGTCATGACGCCCTTCATAGGTGATACCTGAAGCAAGACCTGCTCTCCAGCCATAAATGCCAAATCACGAACCTTCCGGTCCGCATAACTCTTCTGTCTGAACTGTGCTGTGCGAAGTCTTTCCAGAATCACTTTCACCTTATCCAGGGCATCCTGGACCAAATCTGTACCCAATAATGGGGCCTCGCCTGGCTCGAACCAACCTTCTGGGGGCCGACACCGCCTACCATACAAAGCTCATAAGGTGCCAGCTGAATGCTGGACTGGTAACTTTTGTTGTAGGCAAACTTCGCAAGTGGCAAGAACTTGTTCCATGACCCTCCGAACTCCATCACACAAGCACGGAGCATATCCTCAAGATATGAATCGTGCGCTCAGACTGCCCGTCCGTTTGAGGGTGAAAGGTTGTGCTCAGCTCCACCCTAGTACCCAACTCCTGCTGTACGGCTCTCCAGAACCGTAATGCGAACTGTGTACCTCTGTCTGGAATGATATACCGTGGAGGCGGACAATCTCTCTGATATAAATCTCAGCCAATCTCTCTGAAGAATAAGTAGTCAACACTGGGATAAAATGAGGTGACTTGGTCAGCTGATCCACAATCACCCAAATAGCATCGAACTTTCTCAAAGTCCGTGGAAGTCCAACTACAAAGTCCATGGTGATCCGCTCAACTACCCGGTCTCGGATGCTCATACTTAACATGCTGACAGTTAAGACACTTGGCTACAAACCCAAAGATATCCTTCTTTATCCTCCTCCACCAATAGTGTTGTCTCAAATCTTGGTACATCTTATCGACACCCGGATGAATGGAGTACCGTGAGCTGTGGACCTCCTCAAGAATCAACTCCCGAAGCCCATCTACATTGGGCACACAGATCCAACCTTGTATCATTATCACGCCATCATCACCAATAGCCACATCTCTAGCATCACCTCGCCTACCCTGTCCTGAGGAATTAGAAGGTGGGGATCATTATATTGGCGCTCCCGGATACGGTCATAAAGAGAAGACCGAGAAACCACACAAGGTAATACCCGGCTAGGATCTGAAATATCCAGTCTCACGAACTGACTGGCTAAGGCCTGAACATCTAATGTTAAGGGCCTCTCAGCTGTCGGAAGATATGCCAAACTCCCAAACTCTCCGCCAGGCGACTCAAAGCGTCGGCCACAACATTGGCCTTCCCCGGGTGGTACAATATAGTGATATCATAGTCTTTAAGTACCTCCAACCACCTTTGCTGACGCAAATTAAGGTCCTTTTTCTTGAACAAGTGCTGCAAACTCCAGTGATCAGTGTAGATTTCACAAGGAACACCATACAAATAGTGACGCTAGATCTTCAGGGCGTGAACAATAGCTGTTAACTCGAGATCATGGACAGGATAATTCTTCTCATGCACCTTCAACTTTCTAGACGCGTAGGCAATCACCCTACCGTCCTGCATCATTACCGCTCCAAGGACAATCCTCGAGGCATCATAATAGATAGTGTAAGACCCCGAACCTGTAGGAAATACTAATACTAGGGTGTTTATACCCAATTTTTCCTCAAATTTTCTTTAATTTGCATATATACCTTCAAAATCAAACTTTCATAGCAATTGGTATTTTTCTATAATTTTCCCATATTTTTATTAATTTATTTTTAATTTATCCAGTATTTTATTTCTAATAATCAATTACAAAATCAGATTACAAATGATTTCAAAAGCATTTCTTGATTTAATGTATTATTTCTTGTCTTATTAAGATCAAATTATTTCACAATTAGCCAAATTGGCACTCTTTGGCTATAATTGCAATAACTTTGCAATTATAGCCTAATCATATGTTTTATACTATTTTTATCCAATAATTAGCCATTTGTATTTTTAATACTTATTAATCATTGTAATTTAATTTACTAAGCATCAATTTCATTTTTTACAATTATAAGCTATTTTATAAATTATTTTAGTTAATTTTAATTAGGTATTTAACAACTAGCCCATTTTATTTCAATTATGGCCTGATCCCAACACAATTAGATAACCCAACAGAACCCCCAAGCCCAAACCTAAATCTACCTGGCCCAATCTGGGTTTAATCCTGACCGTTATCAAAATTGATCAATGGTCCGGATGACCCTCTTCCTAAAATAAACCTAAAGACTACCCTTCCCCCTTCTCATTTTCCCCCTCACCCACCGCTGTCCTCTCATCTCTCTCTCTCTCTAAAACGCTCCACCTGCTGGGTCCATTTCCTCCCTTCTCCGACCGTCTCCCTACTGTAATCCATGGTGGTCTTGCCACCTACCAGCCTTATGGCTCCCCTTTGAACGTGTGTCATCGTTTTGAGGACTTCAAGTGAACCAGAGGCGGTTCACTCACCTCTCATGGTTTCTCTCCATTTTACAGCCATCCATGGCCGTCCGAGTAAGATTTTTACCCCTTTCCGATTAACACTGCTGATTTTGAGTTACTTGTCCTTCTCTCTGGGTTCTCATTGAGACCCTAACTACTAAACTCTCGGTTTTCTTAGATCTGTAATAGATATGGGTATATCCAGAGTTATCTTGCTATTTGCCCTTAAAGGTTTTCCGATTTTCTCAAAACGACTCTTCATCTTCGAACTAGGGTTCTTAAACACCTTTTCAAAAATGCTTCTTTCTTCTGATTTTCTTATTAATCTATGAGTCTTTATGTTTAAAATGTTTGTTTAAACTTTCTCCTCTATTCGAGTTGTTTTGTTGAAAACCGTATTTTCCTTAGCTCTAATCCTAGGATTCTGAGTTGTTTCTGATGATATGTTCTATTATGTGTACTGTTTTCTCATGAATACTGCGATTCTGTAATTTTTACCCTATGTTTGCTTATTTGGGTTTCTGATTGCAATTATTACTGCCTATTATGTGATTCACTCGATTGTTGTTCATAAATGTTGCTGAATCGTCACTTCTCCTGCCTGTATTACATTTATTCTGGTAATTTAAGACCATGCTCTATGTGAAGCCCTGATTCATGTGATTTTGCCCTATGTTTGCTTGTTAGGGTTTCTGATTTTCGTCTATTTATGAGTTTATTCTGTCTGTTCTCTAAGCTTGTGCCAGTTCCTCCTAAATCAGTATCATTTTCTATTTTTGAATCCCTGAATCTTTATGATTGAGAATTCACAGATTTTGCATAATGCTGACTGCCTGATTTTGAGTATTTCCTTACTGTGTGATATTTTCCTTAATTGATAATGATTCCCTGTGATTAGAACCTCATTCGAGGACTCTCTTACTAATTTCCATAATTAAACTTGTCCTGCCTTATTTTTTGTGAATAAACCTGCTGTCAAATTAATTCTTATATACTTTCCTTAATTGGTATATTCTGTACTTAGACTCAATATTATGCTCTATACTTTTACTACCCCTTATATGGTAAAATCAGTCTTTCTCAACTGATTTTCTTTCCTTGATTATCCCTGTTGGTATCCGTTTGAGCTGTGACTCCTTGATTAAAGGGAGTACTTGTATTAATTGGATTCTAATTGTGATTACTTCCATAATTATGCTAATCCTTTATTTGTCACCTTATTTTTTGCCTATTTTCAAAACTATATATACTCTACTCTCTCATTTTTAAGACACAAACACACACACATAAGCATACTCATTGCTCTCTCTTACTTTCCTACACATTCTCTCTTGCTTCTCTTATTGATTACTGGCTGCTCAGTCGGCTGAAAGACAAGACTGAGTAACTTGCTGCTCTACTGTTCTATTGCTCTAATACATTGCTGCTCTACACACTACTGTCCTATTGCTCTACTTCCCTGCACACTACTATTCTATTCTCTCACTCTAGACTGGTATGTCTTCTATTTGATTCAGCATCCAAAACAACATGAATTTTCCCTTATTTCTTTTATGCTTTTACTTATGATACTGCTGTTTACCTTGCTATTAGCATGCCTCTTTGCTAGTTCATTGATGTGATTGCCCTTCCCTTATTTCAGCATGTCTTCCCCTACTTATTTACTACAATTCTGCCTTACTCCCTAACCCCAGTATATTATCAGCATGTATTCATGATCCCCCTAGCTACTAAGTAATCCTGAACCCCTTCCCTGAACTTAATGTGTGAACCCGTTTGGCATCCCTCAATCTAATGTTGTTAAGCTCCTGACATGAACATTTTGTTATAGAATGTGTTATGACATTTTAAGTCTTGTAATACTTTTCTGAGGCCTACTTGTGTGCAAGCCTGTTCCTATGTCCTTCATACTTGCCCCCAATCCCTCATTTCCCTGCTTGTTGTTGCTGAACTTGTCTTAATTCCTGTTTATTGTTCTGTGTGTACCGTTGGTTGTGCTACTGCCTTACCATTTTCAAGTTAATTTTCATTAAACCTCTCTCTTTCTCAAAACTGTTTTAAAACTGTTCTTACTCGCTATGAGCACTTCCACTATACTCTTAGACATTAGGTTCTGCCCCTCTTGTGTGAGCATTGCCTTGGGACCCTTGAGCTCCCTCTGAACTTTGACACATAAGAGCTGGACTTTCCATACTGCAGTTACACCATCTTGGCTATGAAATCTGAGTGTGAGCACTGCCCGAGATCCCTTGAGATCCTTAGGGAACTTTGACACACCTGGATCATCTGAAGGGTTGTGAACCAATGGCATTTGAGGATTTTGAAACTTGGGCCTAAAATGGAAGGCTCCCTATAGTTAACTTCTTCTTTTCCTTATGTAATTCATATTCTGAGCTTTGTATAAATTTGTAAATGATTTTGGGGTTGGATAGTGGAAATGGGTGGGGATATGCATGCTATAGTATAATGGGTAGATATCATGTTTTTCTAGGTTTATTTTTTTATATGCGCACTAGTAATCATGTCTAGGAATCAAGTATGCCATGCATTTAGATACCATGTCACTTAGGTTCATACATCTGCTTTTCTCTCAGCATGTCATCACTCCTTGCCTTCACTTAGAAATCATGTTCATAGGATCTGTAATGACAACAAAAATTGTTACCATTTGATTCTGTCCATGCATTCTGTAAAAATGTAGTCTAGATCATGCCTTAGAACAAATGTGTTAACAAATATGCAATCATGCTATACACGTAGAGATCCTGTCCTACGTAAACAATGATTAAAATCTGTCACCTGTGTTATTCCTGAAACTGTGCATAATGCTGTGATTCTATGTGCATTTAGAGATCCTGTTTTAGCAACTGCATATGCATCATTCTGCATTAGACATCATGTTATAGGATCGTACTCATTTAACTACACTTAGTCCAAATATAGATATACAAAACAGTCCTCCTGTTCTAACAAATTGGTAATTAGTCTCTAAATGCTTGTAACACCTAGAACTGCATGTTATTAGGTATAATGACCTGAAATTGTCATCAATTCTGAATAACCGCTACACGCCTAGGCAAGTCTTAGGTAATCAGTCATAAAGAAATAATACCAGAATTGTCCTTTGTGATTAGTGTTCAACTATCAGCATGTTTAAAACCAGCAGACAATCCTGATTAAGACTTCCTCTCTGATTATGCAATAAATCTGTCTTTGTGTTTTTATCACTTAGATACCATGCTTAGGATCTGAACCTGAATCTAGACCTTAACTGTGTATGAGTCATGCTGTTTATGTGTACTATGTGTGGAGATATACTTGAGCCCTTTATTTTCTTTCTATGCTCCCTTTAATTGAAGTCCTATATGTTTTATTATGTGTTGCCTTAGTAATTTTACCTTTAAAACATGAGGGTCTGCCTAGCACCTCCCTTATAGGATAGAAGTCCTAAATTCCTCCGGGACTGATAGGAAGGGACGGGTAACAGCATGCAATAGAGATAGATACCAACCCTCGATTAATTACTTTCACGGGGTGGGAAAGGGTAGAATATGGATATGATGACCGGTGCACTAATACCACGTGCAGCCCCTCTTCGAGAAGTTTCATACCGGGTATTGCATTGATGTGATCCATATTATTATAAACCTAGGATACCCTTTATATGCTTAGATTGTAATCCTTTCAAAATATAACCTTCTTTACTATTTTCAAACACCTGCATGCTTAAGACTTAAATCCCCTCTTATTTGAGCCTTTATTTGTTTGTTTGCTAAGCCGTACAAATTCACAAAAGCTGTTTGGCCGGGAACCACACTTGTGGATCCTGAGGGGTGCCTAACACTTTCCCCTTAGGATAATTTCAAGCCCTTACCCTATCTCTGGTTAACAACGTAGTTGTAAATGAACCCCTTTGGTGTCCTAACACATCTTCAAAAATCATTAGGTGGAAACTCTCAAAAACAGAAACCCCTTTCCCAAAAGTAAAGAGTTGTCTCAATCGAATCTCATAATCTTGATCCCCACGAGGACAGAGGGGGCACGACAGCATGACGACTCTGCTGGGGATTATAGGCTTTTACCATTATAAACCTCTTTGTGAATTTTCTCGAGTATGCTTTGTTTGATATTTTGCACCCTTTCCTTTTTCCCCCTCTATGTGAAATTAATTAGTTTTTGAATATTTATTCCTTCCATAAGGATAAAATAACATGTTTCTTTGTTTTCCTTTGTAACCGCTTTAAATCATAACTGTTGTATTTACCGCTTTCCTAACGTGCAAATACATGATAACATGTTTTTAATGCTTATTTATTATTGCATAATCATGCTCAACATGCATACTCCACTCGTACCAAACAAAATACTATACCAATGCTTGATGAGTGGTTGCGCTCTTCCTATATTATTACCCCCTAAATTCGGAAAGGCTTATTTGTGGTAAAACTAGTCGATCAGCGGTGCAGTCGACGGTTCCGTGCCTTTTCCCCTTGAGTTGTCCGCTCGAGGGTACCGGTCTAAAACCCCATAGAAACCTTACTCTGTTATGTTATTTCATGCGTCATGGTCAAACCTAGCCAGGCTAAAGTGTGGTCCACACGATAGCTTTTAAGATTGCCTTATCCAAAAGTCCACTGGGTTTCCCTAAACCCAAACGGACATTATCACATTCTGTGCATTTATTTGGAGAACTAAATGCTTTATGCTAATTGTTGATGTTCAATAGTCGAGTCTGGTGGGGGTCAGGGTCTAACCTTGTTTGCCTTGCAGAAAAATGAGGCACGAAGTCCCCATATTCGGCATGGTCTCCAATATCCATCCAAGATTGCTAAGTTGGTGGGAAGATTTACATTCTAGTGACAAAACACTCGTCAGAAAATACTTGGGAAATCTACCATCTCTCCTAGAAATCCAGCCTAACAACATGATAATAGAGGCTGTTACCCTGTTCTGGGACTGTGAAAGGTCCGTGTTCCACTTTGGGGACATTGAAATGACACCTTTGTTGGAGGAAATAGGAGGACTGGCTGGCCTAGTATGGGAAACCCCGGGGTTGCTAATGCCTAAGAACCGCACATGCAAAGGTTTCCTCAAAATGATGGGTCTGAAGAAGAATGCACAACTGGTATGCTTAAAGAAGTCATACATCCCTTTTGACTACTTGTATGAAAGGTACAGTCACAACAAGTCATACCGTACCTACCACGACGAGTTTGCATCACATCCTTGGGACACATCCATCGTAGAGTATTCATCTTCATGTTTTGCTTCTTGGTCTGATTGTGTTTCCAATAAAGAAGGAAAGAATCCACACTAGACTGGCCATGGTAACCAAGACAGTAATGAAAGGAATTGGTGGGCAAAACTTCAGCATTGTGCCCATGATCATTGCAGACATATATCGAGCCTTGGAAAAGTGTCAATGAGGGGCAAAACTCATCGAAGGCTGCAATCTACTACTTCAGCTTTGGCTCATGGAACATCTCCAAAAGGGTGAATACCGACAAGAAATTCATCAAAGTGTTTGGGATGACCACATCGCTTTCCACCGTCCAAAGCGAATGAATTACATCCCCGACATGTTTGCTCAGCCTGAAAATGCCAAAGGATGGGTCGAGCTCTTTGATAATCTGACTGAAGAACAGGTTCAGTGGATGTTCGAGTGGTTTCCGACAGAGGAGTTCATCGCCCGTTCTAAAGATGCATCGTTCCTAATACTAATTGGTCTAAGAGGAACATACCCTTACGTCCCTCTTAGAGTTATGAGGCAAGCGGGTAGGAAGCAAGTCATACCCAGGGTCGACAAGATGAGCCATCTTCGAGCTGACTTCCGAAATGATGATAGTCCTCACAAGTGCCAAGCCCAGCACATGTGGCACTGCAAGATTGTAATGGAGAAGGACACCATCGAGCCAGACAGATATCATGCCGATTGTACCCCTTTCTATCCTGGTTGGTTGGCAGAAAATTGGGGTGGTCTGAGCGAGCCAGGGTTCGTTCAGGGCCACAGGGTTATAGATGAAACGGCCGAGGCACAAGTCAAATACAACCAGCTGCGCAAAAGAATTCGTGAGTGTGAGGATGAGCACCGCGAAATACACGAGTCTAGCAAGAAACTGATCAAGGAATGGAAATATATGGCTATCAGCACCAACAAAAGGTTAGGGTATTTGGAGCGAGGCATAGTGGTGCTGGAGGAAAAATTTCTCAAAAGGGTTGAAGACTGTCAAAAGGCTTAAGGGACAGAAGTAGGACATCTCCAGAGCATACCTGTTGCTGGGACTTTGCGAGTTGGGGAAACTGTACGAGGGAAATAAGAATGCCAAGTCTGGGGAAGGTCCTTCTAGGACCAAGTAGATAGGAATGTCTTTCTTTTACTTTATCAATGTAATAAGGCCAATGGCCATTAGTGACCTTTACTTCCTGTTTATCTAGTGTCGTTTTGGGATTCGTCTGTTTTCTTATCAATGAGGAATTTAGCATCTTAAGTTCTCCAAATCAATTTGTCGTTAGGCCTACCTCGGCACAAAAGAGGTCCCAAAATTAGGACGCGCTTTACATTCCCGCACTATGTGTTTAAATACCGCAATACTTTTCATAATCCTCATTGACTTGGCTACCTTTTGTTTTTGTTTTCCTCTTTCTTTTTTTATTTATTCCTCTCCCCAAAGGTTAGTTCGTGCACTCTGGCATTATCATCCTATCTTACAAGATCCAGGGGCCCTCCACCCTCTCCTCCTCTTAGTCATCCCAAAGGCAAGAACAAAGGCAAAAAGAAAATGGAAGATTCAGGCAACAACAGAAATGGGAATGTGGTTGAACGGGTAGAGGCCACTGATGGCCAGGGTATTCGGATTCAGAATGAAATTGTGTCACAGCTGGAACGGAAGTTGTCAAAGTTTCAAGAAGAGATTGATCAAGTTCGGAATCTAGCAAACCTGTCATTCTCCCTCAACGTCCCAAACGTCAACATCTAGAATCCTACACCTCCTCAAAGCATCCCAAAGCAGCAAAATCACCCCGTAGCTCATCATCACCCCACCCCACCAAAGAGCCAAACTCTTCCAGCACAATGCAATGCCTGCCATACTCCAAATAACACTCCACTGCTTATCCCAGAACCTCAGAACTCCACAAATGACCATTTCCACACTCATGTTCTAGGCCACCATAATAATATCTATGTGGAGACCATGCCACATTCCACTCCCCTATCACATACACACCTGAGTCTGACGAAAAGGACCTGCTTATCAAGAACTTGGACGAGCAACATAGGAAGCTGACCAGCCGAGTTCAAGGCATCGAGGGAATCAAGGGAATAAAAGGGTTGAACTATGAAGACCTCTCCATACAGCCCGATGTCGAACTGCCCGAGGGATACAAACCTCCTAAGTTTGAAATGTTTGATGGTACAGGTGATCCAAGGGTCCATCTGAGAACTTATTGTGACAAACTGGTTGGAGTAGGGAAGGATGAAAGGATCCACATGAAGCTGTTCATGAGGAGCTTGAAAGGAGATACGTTGTCTTGGTACATCAGCCAAGATCCCAAGAAATGGTCGAATTGGGTGAGCATGGCATCTGACTTTATGGACAGATTCAGGTTCAACACAGAGAACGCACCAGACGTTCTATATTCAGAATTTGAAAAAGAAGCCCACAGGGACATTTCGCGAGTACGTTACTCGTTGGAGGTCCAAAGCTGCCAAGGTCAGACCCGCCTTAAAAGAGAGCAGATGAACAAGTTCTTTGTCCAGGTCCACGACCCACAGTACGATGAACGATTGATGATGATTGAAAACCACAAGTTCTTCGACATTATCAAATTAGGTGAACATATTGAAGAAGGTATCAAGAGCGGTATGGTCACAAATTTTGAAGCCTTGCAAGATACAAACAAGGCTTTGCAGTCTGGTGGTGTGTCTAAGAAAAGAGACGTGGGAGTCGTGATGGTTGCACAAAGAACCAAATCCCCACTCAAATACCAAACTTACCCAACACCTCCACTCACATATCAACCAACCCCAAATTACCAAGCACCCTCACCCTCATACCAAGCTTCACCACCTACTTATCAAGCACTTCCACCACCAACTTATCAATCACCTCCACGACCGAAATATCAACCTACTTCACCCATATACTCACAACCCGCTCCTATCTACCACACTTACAATTCCCAACTATCTCATTGTCAATCACCCCTACCCGTCAAAACTTCCCTGGACCTCGTCTTAATTTTGATCGCAGACCTCCAAAATAGTATACCACCATCGCTGAACCCATCGACCAGCTGTATGAGAAGCTCAAAGCTGCTGGTTATGTCACCCCCATCCCTGCTGCAAACCCTGAGAACCCTTCTTAGTGGGTTAACCCAAACAATTCCTGTGCATACCACTCCGGCATGAAGGGGCACATCATCGATGAATGCCGCTCTTTGTAGGACAAGATACTATCCCTGATTGAAAACAAGGTCATTGTGGCAAAGGAATCCACTCCAAATGTCCGCAACAATCTTCTTCTGAACCATAAGGGTGGAGGCATCCACTTGATTGAAATAGAAGATGATTGGGACCCCGAGTGATCAATCGGGTTGATCGCAGAAGGCGATGATCCAAAGAAACCTACAGTTACTCTCAACGCGATCATAGTCCAGATTCAACTGTCTGAGGATGCTGAGGTAAATATGTCCATGCCTCTTGAGTTTGAAGGAGGGTCACCTGCAAAGACACCAGTATCAATTGAAGTTGAGTTCGTGTCTCCAGAAAATGCACCCGCATCATTTGAGGTTGCTGTCTTGCCACCCAAGGCACATGTTCCACTTGAAGTAAGGATAACCGCACCAATTCCAGTGGCGATGTCGACCACGCCACCCTTCTATACAAATGTTGTACCATGGGACTATACAGCCGAGGCGAGAAGGAAAGGCAAAGTCAAGACTGAAGAAGCGGTTGCAGCGCAGGGTATGAATAGAACTGGTAGAGTCTATACCCCTGAACATCTGGCTGAATCCATCAAGCAAGCTTCCAATTGGCCTCCCATTATCGAGACAGGTCCGGACGACCTTTGGAGGAAAGTACAAGCCAAGAAGTATTCGGTCATCCACTAGCTGAACAAAACGCCAGCGCAAATATCCATCCTCTCTTTGCTGCAGAATTCCGAGACGCACATGAATGCTTTATTGAAGGTGTTGAACAAAGCCTATGTGCCAAACAATATCACTAGTGGAGAAATGGCTAATATGGTGGGCCAAGTGTTGGAGAGTCACAAGATCACTTTCCATGAGGACGAGCTGCCTCCTGAAGGGTTGGGCCATAACAAAGCACTTCACATCACTGTGCAATGCAGATTATTTCATCACCAGAATCCTGATCGATGGGGGATCCAGTATTAACATCTGTCCGCTGATAATGCTCAAGAAATTGGGTAAAGGGATGCATGAGATAAAGGATGGAGCGATCAATGTGAAAGCCTTCGATGGATCTCAGAGTTCCACCATTGGTGAGATCAGCCTATTCCTGCAAATGGGGCCAACCTGGTTCGAGGTGGACTTCCAAGTGATAGATGTGCTAGCGTCCTACAATCTGTTATTGGGACAACCCTGGATCCATACTACTGGGGCCGTAGCATCAACGCAACATCAGGCAGTGAAGTTCGAGTAGAACCACCAAGATGTGATTATTCATGGTGACGGTAGCAACCCTATTTACAGTCGTCAGACTATCCCAGTGATTGAAGGAAGAAAGAAGCCAGGCGGAGAAACTTACCACCACATTGAACGGGTCAACACTATCGACAAAGACAAATGGTAGGATAGAAAGATCGCAGGTTTGATGAATTAGCGAGGGTACGAGCCAGGTAAAGGGCTCGGCAAGAACCTTCAGGGGATCTCCAAACTTATCAAACTCAATAAGCACGACACCACTTTCGGTTTGGGATACGAATACACTTGGGAAGAATTCAAAAACTGGTCACCACCATGGCGCGGTCCTTATGGAGCAACCAATACCACATCTGGAGCAGACCTTCCAACAGGCCGACGTTATTTATGGATCAGAAGAAGTAGAAGAACTTACAACAATGAGGAACTTGTTTCTGGAGGACAGTGATATGGAATGTTGTGTTATTCTCGAGGAGGAGGAGGAAGGCCCTTCCATACAGGCTGTGAGCAGAAGGACGTACCTCAAGAATTGGACTGTCAGGAAAACAAATCCCGACGAGCCTCGGGGTAGCAAGGCTAAAACGAGCTCTATTCATTTTTTTTCTTTACAAAATGTTTCCTTTTTCGCATTTTAATTCCTGCAATAAGATCTTCAATGTTCAAAACAATCAGTCAATTTATCAAAAGCATTTTTAAATTTTTCTTATGAATCAATATTTATTTCTATCATTTTTCTCTCATTACTTTACCTATACAGCATTACTATTACCTGTCTTGATGAACCGATGACTGTGACATGCAACGAGACAACGCAGCAAACAGACGTGGATTCAGAAGAAGATGACATACCTGACGAGATTGTCAAAGAAGTTGAGAATTTTGAGAACAGACCTAAGTCCAACCTAGACGAGACTGAAATCATCAACCTGGGAGATTCAGAATACATCAAAACACGAATTAGCATCCATTTGTCGCCGTCAAAAAAGAAAGAATACGCAGAATTTCTAAAGGAGTATGAGGACATATTCACCTGGTCGTACGACGACATGAATGGTCTAAGTACGTCTATTGTGGCTCACAAATTGCCAACCAATACAATGTGTCCATCGATAAAACAAAAGCTCAGGAAGTTCAAACCCTACAGAGTTTGAAAATCAGAGAAGAAGTCACCAAGAAGATCAACGCCAAGGTTCTCAGGGTAGTTAAGTACCCGACATGGTTAGCCAACATTGTGCCAGTACCAAAGAAGGATGGGAAGGTCAGAGTCTGTGTCGACTACCGGGATCTCAATCGGGCTAGTCCGAAAGATGACTTCCCTTTGACAAATATACATATCCTAATTGACAATTGCACCAAGCATGAACTACAATCATTTGTGGATTGCTTCGCTGGTTATCATCAGATCTGGATGGATGAGGAAGATGCTGAGAAAACGGCTTTCATTACGCCGTGGGGAGTGTACTTCGAAGACTATCCAACAACTTCTTTCACAGTGGAGGAATCCTATATAGGAGGACTTCCGATTTGGGATTATTACGTTGTGTCGACGCAAAGGAAGCATCCAAGCTGCTAGAAGAGATTCATGCTGGGATCTATGGCCTGCTTATGAACGGTTGTGTTCTGGAAAAGAAGATACTCTGAGCTGGTTACTTTTGGATGAATATGGAAATGGACTGCATCCAGTATGTCCGGAAATGCCACCATTGTCAGATACACGCAGATATGATAAAGATACCTCCAAACGAGCTTAATGAAACAAGCTCACCATGGCCGTTCGCCGCCTAGGGCATGGACGTTATTGGACCAACCGAGCCTGCCGCCTCCAACGGACACAGGTTCATTTTGGTAGCCATCGACTATTTCACCAAATGGGTCGAAGCAACATCCTACAAAGTAGTGACTAAGAAAGTCGGGGCAGACTTTGTCCGCGACCGTATTGTTTGTCGATTTGGGATTCCTGAGTCTATCATCACCAACAATGGTTCCAATCTCAACAGTGACTTGATGAAAGCTATGTGCGAGGCTTTTAAGATAAAACACAAGAATTCCACAACTTACAGACCTCAGATGAATGGAGCTGTAGAAACCGCCAACAAAAACTTTAAGTAGATACTAAGAAAGATGATAAAAAGGCACAAGCAATGACAAGAGAAGTTATCATTTGCCTTACTGGGATATCGCACCACAATTCACACCTCAACAGTGGAAACTCCCTATATGCTAGTTTATGGTACTGAGGCTGTTATTCCAGCTGAAGTTGAGATTCCATCTCTAAGAATTACAAGAATCTGAGCTCAGCAACGGAGAATGGGTAAAGAGCCGTTATGAGCAACTAGCCCTCATAGACGGAAAAAGAATGAATGCAGTCTGTCATGATCAATTCTATCAAAATAGAATGACCCGAGCCTTCAACAAGAGAGTCAAGCCTAGACAGTTCACACCGGGGCAGCTGGTGCTGAAGAAGATCTCTCCACATCAAGACGAAGCCAAATGGAAGTTCTCTCCCAACGGGCAGGGTCCGTACATGGTTCACCGGGTACTGACAGGAGGAGCACTTATACTCGTAGAAATGGACGGAGTAGTCTGGCCAAAGCCAATCAATTCAGATGCAGTCATACACTACTATGTGTAATATTTATGCTTTCTCAATGATGTAAATTGAACTACGGCTGACCTGATTCCTGTTTAAGAGGGGATACGTAGGCAGCCCTATAGGTTCGGTCACAATTCAATAAAACTTTCATTTTTCCCCGCAGTTGGAAATTGGGGCAGAATTTTGAGGAGGACCCTCAAAATTCTGAAGCAAGTTCAGCCAATCGCCGCACGAGCAACATCCAGAAGCATTCATCCATCCAACTGGGCCAGAATTTTGAGGAGGACCGCCAAAATTCTGAAGCAAGATTAGCTAATCGCCGCACGAGCAACAGTCAGAGACATTCACCCATCAAACTGGGGTAGGATTTTGAGGAGGACCCTCAAATTTCTGTAGCAGGATAGGTTGCAATGTCCCGAGCCGTGTCACGGTCGTCGGTTCATCCCAAAATTATTTTTTAATTATACATTAAGCTTTTATAAAATCATGCATGTTTGTTTTTGAAACAACTTTTTTTAGCAACGCTACCCTAATAATACAGACAATATCATCAGATCGAGCCCAACAAGTTAATAAACGCCAGCGGAGATACAAACTAACCCCCCTTTTATAGAACTCACGATCTTTCTTTGGTTGCAGGTACTAAGGTTGCAAAATCCCTAAACGAACTATCCGCTCAGGGGACAAACGTTGTCTAAAATACAACTCTCAAAACTACTGCACTTGCCAACGTTCGCACATGCCTCAATGCTCCGCAGTCACAGTGCTCTCAATAATCACAATGCCGCAATTCATCACCAGCTAAGAATTCCTACTGTCATTTTATTTCTTTCATAAGGCTACCTTTCTGCCTTTCGAGGTTAAGCTCTACCTCCATCTACATTTTTCATAAGGACCTTTCTTCCTTCCGAGGTTAAGCTCTACCTCCATCTACATTTTTCATAAGGATACCTTTCTTCCTTCCGAGGTTAAGCTCTACCTCCATCTACATTTTGCATAAGGCTACTATTCTGCCTTCCGAGGTTAAGCTCTACCTACATCTTCATCATTGCATAAGGCTACCATTCTGCCTTCCTAGACTAAACACCGTCTCCCTCTACATTCGCATCTTTGCATAAGGATACCATTCTGCCTTCCGAGGTTAAGCTTTACCTCCATCTACATCGTTGCATAAGGCTACCATTCTGCCTTCCAAGACTAAACGCTGTCTCCATCTGCATTTGCATCTTTGCATAAGGCTATCATTCTGCCTTCTGAGGTTAAGCTCTACCTCCATCTACATCATTTCATAAGGATACCATTCTGCCTTCCGAGACTAAGCGTTGTCTCCATCTGCATTTGCATCTTTGCATAAGGCTACTATTCTGCCTTCCGAGATTAAGCTCTAACTCCATCTACATCATTGCATAAGGCTACCATTTTGCCTTCCGAGACTAAGCGCTGTCTCCATCTGCATTGCATAAGGCTACCATTCTGCCTTCCGAGGCTAAGCTCTGCCTCTAATTTACCTTTTGATACTAACCACTGTCTCAAGCACTATTTACTTCGCTTTCCTTTCGGTCTAAGCTCTGCCCTTTTATTTGCAAGACTAAGCTCTGTCTCGTCAGCATCATTCTATTGCATTTGCATGGGCTAAAATATCGCCAACTCATCCAAAGGCGTCATCATTTGGAGGCACCATTTTCATGGCCCGAGAACACCATGCCATGGCCTGAGGATCTCTTTCAACCTTTGCATATCATTATTAAAGGCATCATGGTTCGGAGGCACCATCCTCATGGCCCGAGAACATCATTTTCATGGCCTGCGAATCCTGCATCAAGCAATTCATAACCCAGGACGTCATGGTCTGAGGACATCATCCTTAACCGTCCGAAGACATCATTCATGGTCCAACGAGAATTTGCATCATGTTTAAATTACGCACAATATATGCTTGTATTATCTATTTGCAGGTAATCCGGCGAGCAAACTGCCATCCCAGCAGGAGCGGTTCCGCTCCAGTTCTCCTAACCACACCGTAAACCGCTTATTCAATCAGTCCCAAATGTTGCGTCCGCTCTTGTAAGAAACTTCATCGGTATACTTCACCGATGAATCCTGAACTACATACGGTCTGATTCCTGTAGAACCAGGGATATGTAGGCAACTCATAAACCAGGGTGCGACCAGAATCTCTCCAAACCATTTCACTCGGTCAAAATTGGCCATCATATCTTTACCCGACAACTCCTTCATCCTTCCCGGGTAAAGAGGGGCAGCTGTTGATACCCAATTTTTCCTCAAATTATCTTTAATTTGTATATATACCTTCAAAATCAGACTTTCATAGCAATTGGTATTTTTCTATATTTTTTCCATATTTTTATTAATTTATTTTAATTTATCCAATATTTTATTTCTAATAATCAATTAAAAAATCGCATTACAAATGATTTGAAAAGCATTTCTTGATTTAGTATATTATTTCTGGTCCTATTAAGACCAAATTATTTCACAATTAGCCAAATTGGCACTCTTTGGCTATAATTGTAATAACTTTGCAATTATAGCCTAATCATATGTTTTATACTATTTTTTATCCAATAATTAGTCGTTTGAATTTTTTAAAACTTATTAATCATTGTAATTTAATTTAATAAGCATCAATTTCATTTTTTTTTAACAATTATCAGCTATTTTATAAATTATTTTAGTTAATTTTAATTAGGTATTTAACAGCTAGCCCCTTTTATTTCAATTATGGCCTGAAATTGGCTTGATCCCAACACAATTAAATAACCCAACAGACCCCCCAAGCCCAAACCTAAATCTACCCGGCCCAATATGGGTTTAATCCTGACCGTTGATCAAAATTGATCAACGGTCCGGATGACCCCCTTCCTAAAATAAACCTAAAGACTACCCTTTCCCCCTTCTCATTTTCCCCCTCACCCTCCGCCGTCCTCTCATCTCTCTCTCTAAAATGCTCCACCTGCTGGGCCCATTTCCTCCCTTTTTCGGCCGTCTCCCTGCCGGAATCCATGGTGGTCTCGCCACCTACCAGCCTTATGCCTCCCCCTTGAACGTGCGTCATCATTTTGAGGCCTTCAAGTGAACCAGAGGCGGTTCACTCACCTCTCACGGTTTCTCATGCCATTTTCCGGCCATCCATGGCCGTCCGAGTAAGATTTTTACCGCTTTCCGATTAACACCAGTGATTTTGAGTTACTTCTTCTTCTCTCTGGGTTCTCATTGAAACCCTAACTACTAAACTCTCGATTTTCTTAGATCTGTGATAGATCTGGGTATATCCAGAGTTATCTTGCTATTTTCCCTTAAAGGTTTTCTGATTTTCTCAAAACGACTTTTCATCTTCGAACTAGGGTTCTTAAACACCTTTTCAAAAATGCTTCTTTCTTCTGATTTTTGTATTAATATGTGAGTCTCTATGTTTAAAACGTTTGTTTAAGCTTTCTCCTCTATTCGAGTTATTCTGTTGAAAACCCTAATTTCCTTAGTTCTGATCCTAGGATTCTGAGTTATTTCTTATGATATGTTCAATTATATGTACTGTTTTCTCATGAATACTATGATTCTCAAAATTTTTACCCTATGTTTGCTTGTTGGGGTTTCTAATTGCAATTATTCCTGCCTATTATGTGATTCACTCGATTGTTGTTCATCAATGTTGCTGAACCTTCACTTCTCCTGCCTGTAGTACATTTATTCTATTAATTTAAGACCATGCTCTATGTGAATCCCTGATTCATATGATTTTGCCCTATGTTTGCTTGTTAGGGTTTCTGATTTTCGTCTATTTGTGAGTTTATTCTGTCTGTTCTCATAAGCTTGTGCCAATTCCTCCTAAATCAGTATTGTTTTCTATTTGTGAATCCCTGAATCTCTATGATTGTTACTTCACTAATTTTGCATAATGTTGACTGCCCGATTTCGAGTATTTCCTTATTGTGTGATATTTTCCTTAATTGATAATGATTCCTTGTGATTAGAACCTCATTCGAGGACTCTCTTACTAATTTCCATAATTAAACTTGTCCTGCCTTATTTTTTGTGAATAAACCTGCTGTCAAATTAATTCTTATATACTTTCCTTAATTGGTATATTCTATACTTACACTCAATCATATTCTCTATACTTTTACTACCCCTTATATGGTAAAATCAGTCTTACTCAACTGATTTTCTTTCGTTGATTGTCCCTGTTGGTATCCGTTTGAGCTGTGACTCCTTGATTAAAGGAAGTACTTGTATTAATTGGATTCTAATTGTGATTACTTCCATAATTATGCTAATCCTTTATTTGTCACCTTATTTTTTGCCTATTTTCAAAACTATATATACTCTACTCTCTCATTTTTAAGACACAAACACACACACATAAGCATACTCATTGCTCTCTCTTACTTTCCTACACATTCTCTCTTGCTTCTCTTATTGATTACTGGCTGCTCAGTCGGCTGAAAGACAAGACTGAGTAACTTGCTGCTCTACTGTTCTATTGCTCTAATACATTGCTGCTCTATTGCTCTGCACACTACTGTCCTATTGCTCTACTTCCCTACACACTACTGTTGTATTCTCTCATTATAGACTGGTATGTTTTCTATTTGATTTAAATCATCCAAAGCAACATGTTTTTATTCGTATTTCACTTTATCTTATTTCTTTTATGCTTTTACTTATGGTTCTGCTGTTTACCTTGCTATTAGCATGCCTCTTTGCTAGTTCATTGATGTGATTATCCTTCCCTTATTTCAACATGTCTACTGCTTCTCCTACTTGTTTACTACAATTCTGCCCTACTCCCTAACCCTAGTACATTATCAGCATGTATTCATGATCCCCCTAGCTTCTAAGTAATCCTGAACCCCTTCCCTGAACTTAATGTGTGAACCCGTTTGGCATCCCTCAATCTAATGTTGTTAAGCTCCTGGCATGAACATTTTATGATAGAATGTGATATGACAGTTTAAGTCTTGTAATACTTTTCTAAGGCCTACTTGTGTGCAAGCCTGTTCCTATGTGCTTCATACTTGCCCCCAATCCCTCATTTCCCTGCTTGTGGTTGCTGAACTTGTCTTAATTCCTGTTTATTGTTATGTATGTACTGTTGGTTGTGCTACTGCCTTACCATTTTCAAGCTAATTTTCATTAAACCTTTCTCTTTCTCAAAACTGTTTTAAAACTGTTCTTACTCGCTATGAGCACTTCCACTATACTCTTAGACATTAGGTTCTTCCTCTCTTGTGTGAGCATTGCCTTGGGACCCTTGAGCTCCCTCTGAACTTTGACACATAAGAGCTGGCCTTTCCACACTGCACTTACTCCATCTTGGCTATGAAATCTGGGTGTGAGCACTGCCCGGGATCCCTTGAGATCCTTAGGTAACTTTGACACACCTGGATCATGTGAAGGGTTGTGAACCAATGGCATTTGAGGATCTGGAAACTTGGGCCTACAATGGAAGGCTCCCTATAGTTAACTTATTCTTTTCCTTATGTAATTCATATTCAGAGGTTTGTAATAATTTGTAAATGATATGGGGTTGGATAGTGGAAATAGGTGGGGATATGCATGCTATAGTATAAGTATGGGTAGATATCATGTTTTTCTAGGTTTATTTTTTTATATGCGCACTAGTAACCATGTCTAGGAATCAAGTATGCCATGCATTTAGATACCATGTCACTTAGGTTCATACATCTTCTTTTCTTTCAGCATGTCATCACTCCTTGCCTTCGTTTAGAAATCTTGTTCATAGGATCAGTAATAACAACAAAAATGGTTACCATTTGATTATGTCCATGCATTCTGAAAAAATGTAGTCTAGATCATGCCTTAGAACAAATGTGTTAACAAATATGCAATCATGCTATACATGTAGAGATCCTATTCTAGGTAAACAACGATTAATATCTGTTACCTGTGTTATTCCTGAAACTGTGCATAATGCTGTGATTCTATATGCATTTAGAGATCCTATTTTAGCAACTGCATATGCATCATTCTGCATTAGACGTCATGTTATAGGATCGTACTCATTTAACTACACTTAGTCCAAATACATATATATAAAACAGTCCTCCTGTTCTAACAAACTGGTAATTAGTCTCTGAATTCTTGTAACACCTAGAACTGCATGGTATTAGGTATAACGACCTGAAATTGTCATCAATTCTGAATAACTGCTACTCGCCTAGGCAAGTCTTAGGTAATCAGCCATAAAGAAATAAAACCAGAACTGTCCTTTGTGATTAGTGTTCAACTGTCAGCATGTTTAAAACCAGTAGGCAAGCCTGATTAAGACTTCCTCTCTGAGTTATGCAATAAATCTATCTTTGTGTTATCACTTAGATACCATGCTTAGGATCTGAACCTGAATCTGGACCTTAACTGTGTATGAGTCATGCTGTTTATGTGTATTATGTGTGGAGGTATACTTGAGCCTTTTATTTGCTTTCTATGCTCCCCTTAATTGAAGTCCTATATGTTTTATTATGTTTCGCCTTAGTAATTTTACCTTTAAAACCTGAGGGTCTGCCTAGCACCTCCCTTATAAGATAGAAGTCCTAAATTCCTTCGGAACTGATAGGAAGGAATGGGTAACAACATGCAATAGGGGTCGAGACCAACACTCGATTTAGTTACTTTCACGGGGTGGAAAAGGGTAGAATATGGATATGATGGCCGGTGCGCTAATACCGCGTGTAGCCCCTCTTCGAGGAGTGTCATACCGGGTATTACATTGATGTGATCCATATTATTATAAACCTAGGATACCCTTTATATGCTAAGATCGTAATCCTTTCAAAATCTAACTTTTTTTACCATTTTCAAACACCTGCATGCTTAAGACTTAAATCCCCTCTTATTTGAGCCTTTATTTGTTTGTTTGCTAAGCCGTACAAATTCACAAAAGCTGTTTGGCCGGGAACCACACTTGTGGATCCTGAGGGGTGCCTAACACCTTCCCCTCAGGATAATTTCCAGCCCTTATCCTATCTTTGGTTAACAATGTAGTTGTAAATGAACCCATTTGGTGTCCTAACACACCTTTAAAAATCGTTAGGCGGCGACTCTCAAAAACACAAACCCCTTTCCAAAAAGGAAAGAGTTGTCTCAACCGAATGTCATAAACCCGATCCCCGCAAGGAAAGAGGGGGCGCGACATGGGGTTGTAGTCAAAGCTGTCTTGAGCTTCTGAAATCGCTCCTCACACTCCTCGCTCCACTGGTCATAGGTGCTGCAATCGATGAAAATCCCTCTATAAAGCGATAGTAGTACCCCGCCAACCCAAGGAAATTGCGGATCTCCGTAGCTGATGACGGTCTAGGCCAACTCTGTAGTGCCTCCACCTTCTTCGGATCTACCTTGATCTCATCACAAGACACTACGTGGCCCAAGAATGCCACTGAATCAAGTCAGAATTCACACTTAAAATTTTTTGCATACAATCTCTTCTCCCTCAAAGTCTGAATCACGATCCTCAGGTGCTGCTCATGATCTTCCCGAGACCGGGAATATACCAGGATATTGTCAATAAACATAATGACTAAGGAATCAAGTTAAGGATGGAACCCACTGTGCATCAAATGCATAAAGGTTGTTGGGGCATTGTCCAGCCCAAATGATATGGCAAGAAACTCATAATGACTATATCTGGTCCTAAAAGCAGTCTTCGGGATGTTCGACTCCCGAATCTTAAACTGATGATAGCCATAACATAAGTCAATCTTGGAAAACACCCTGACACCCTGTAACTAATAAAATAAATCATCGATGCGAGGCAAAGGATACCTGTTCTTCACAGTAACCTTGTTCAACTGCCGATAGTCAATACACATACGCATAGAACCATCCTTGTTCTTCAAAAACAAGACAAGAGCACCCCAAGGTGATACACTGGGTATGATGGAACCCTTATCAAGCAACTCTTTTAACTGCTCCTTCAATTCAGGAGGATCCATACAGTAAGGAGGAATAGATATTGGCCAAGTGCTTGGCAACAAACCAATGCCAAAATTAATATCTCGATCGGGAGGCATGCACAAAGATCAACTAGAAACACATCAGGGAATTCCCTCATTACTGGAACTGACTCAACTGTTGTGGGTATCAATACTGACATCTCTCACATAGGCCAAATACGCGTCACACCCCTTCTCAACCATTCACTGAGCCTTAAGAAATGAAATGAACCTGGGGGAGTATACTCTAAGGTGCCTCTCCACTCTAACCTCGGTAAGCCTGGCATATCCAGCGTCACGATCTTAGCGTGAAAATCAAGAATAGCATAATGGGGCGACAACCAGTCCATGTCCATGATAACATCAAAATCTACCATACTGAGTAATAACAAATCGGCTCTAGTCTCAAAACCACTAAGAGCAATCAAACACGACCGATATACACGGTCCACAACAAGAGAATCTCCCACATGAGTAGATACATAAACCAGGGAACTCAGAGAATCTCGAGATATCCCCAAATGTGGAGCAAAATAATAAGAAACATATAAATACGTAGAGCCTGGGTCAAATAATACTGATGCATCTCCATGACAGACAGGGACAATACATGTGATGACTGAAGCTGAAGCAACGGCCTCTGAACGGGCTGGAAGGGCATAGTACCTGGCTTGTCCTCTGCCTCTAGAGCAACCTTGACCTCCCCTACCTACGCCTCGAGCTGCCTGAGAAGGTGGAGCGGCAGCTGGGGCTAGAAGAATGGCTGGAGGACTCGGTGGAGCACATGGAGGCTGATAAGTCTGTAGAGGTGCACCCCTCCTGGCTCTGGGGAAATCCCTAACCATCTGACGAGTGTCACCACATTCAAAATAACCCCTCAGAGGACACAGCGACTGAGACTAACTCGGACCTGGCCTGCTGGACTGGCCAGTAATAGCACCTCGAGCAGGAGGTACGCTGGATACTGGCGGTGCATAATAAGGCTCCTGAGGTCTAGGAGGAGCTGGAACGCCGCTGGCTACTGGTAGAGCTGAATGAATAGGGTGACTCACAAAACCCCTACCATGGCGTGATGCTGGTGCACGATCCCCTGAACAATAACCAGTCTCCTGAGACCTCTTGGCCTCTCTCTCCACTGTGTCCTGGGAAAACATGCCCTTCACTCTCCTGGCAATATTCACTGCCTGCTGATAACTGATATCCATATCCAATTCCTTGGCCATACCGGTCCAAATACTGGGGTGGAGTCCCTCAATGAAGCGACAAACCCTTTCTCTAACAGTAGCAACCAAAGCCGGCGCATGTCGAGCTAACTCACTGAAACAGACTGCATACTCCGACGCAGTCATAGCACCCTGGCGCATCTGCTCAAACTCTCTACACCAAGCATCCCTGAGGCTCTAAGGGACATACTCATTCAAGAACATCTCTGAAAATTGAGTCCAAGTGAGTGACACTGCCTCATCCGGACTACTTAGCTCATAGGCACGCCACCACGGATATGCTGCTCCCCTCAGCTGGAAAGCGGTGAAAGAAAACCCACTCGTCTCCACAATGCCCATAATGTGGAGAATACGATGACACTCCTCAAGAAAATCCAGAGCATTATCTGAAGCTAGTCTGCTGAAAGTAGGTGGGTGATACTTCTTACACCTCTCAAGTCTGAGCTGCTCTGCCTTTGAAGCAGCTACCCTAGGCTCATGCTGAACCGGAGCCACTGGGGGCATAGGAATAAACTCTAGGGCCTGATCAACCTGGAACCTCTGCTTAGGAGTGCGGGCTGCGGGAGTCTATGCCTCTCCCTCTACCTAAGATGTGGCGAGAGCTATCGGAAGTAGTCCAGCGTAGGCTAAAGTGCTGAACATGCTCATGAACTGAGCTAAAGTCTCCTGGAGGGCTGGAGCAGAAATAGGAACCTCCGGTGCCGGCCCTCTAGCAGGAGCTGTTGGGGGCTCCTCTGTCGCAGTTCTCGCAGGTGCTGGAGCTGCACCGCGTGGTCGTCCTCTTCCCCGACCCTGACTCCAACCCTGACCTCTGGCAGCTCTGGCAGGGGGTTCGGGTGCCTGATCGTCGGTCCTCCCAGTACGAGTCCTCACCATCTGTGAGAAAGAATAGAATAGAATTTTAGAATTTTTGATGTCAATAACTCACACGACAAGGGAATCAAAGAAGTATGATTGTTCTTAACAGTTGCATAGCCTCCCGAAGATAAGTACGAACGCCTCTGCACCGATCCGCGAGACTCTAATAAACCGGCTTATGACTTGCGACTCCAATGAACCTAGTGCTGTGATACCAACGTGTCAAGACCCAATTTAACTCTCCGAAAGGTGTCATGACAGAACCTAGTCTGTACGACTAGGTAAGCCTAATATTACAAAAATTTAAAGAAATACAACGATAAAAGATAAAACAACGTATTATAATTAACAAGGATAGTGCCACTCGGCATATACAAAATAATCTCCCAAGAGCCGGAATGTCGCTAAATCACAAGCTTCTATAATTTACGTAGCTCTATACAAAAGTCTGAAGATAAATAAAGGAAATCTCTAGGCAAGGGAATAGGAGGGGACTCCGAGGATCTGCGGACGCGGGCAGAAGTACCTTGAAGTCTCCTGGAATCAGCAACATGCACTAACCACGAGGCTGATAGCTCGTACCTAGATCTGCACACGAAAACATGTGCAGGAAAGGGGCATGATTTCACCACAATAGTACTTAGTAAGTGCCAAGCCTAACCTCGGTCGAGTAGTGACGAGGTGAGGGCCCTACCGGAGTAAATATAATAAATTAAGCAGTAAGATATATATATATAATTTACGGTAAAAACATTTATACCAATTCAAAAAATTTATAGCTATGGGAGCCTTTGGCTCAAAATAAGGTAACCACAACAGGGAATCACCCGGGATACCGTCCCGTAGTTTCGAATGATTATGCAGTATAGTGGGATCTCCCGGAATACGTCCGTAGTCCCAAAATAAATATGCAATGCTGGGGGATCTCTCGAAATGCGTCCTTAGTCCCAAAATAAATATACAAGATAGGGGGATCTCCCGGAATACGTCCGTATTCCCAAAGTAAATATGTAGTGCTGGGGGATCTCCCAGAATATATCTGTAGTCCCAAAATAAATATGCAAGACAGGGGGGATCTCCCGGAATACGTCCTTAGTCCCAAAGTAAATATGCAGCTCAAGATAAAATGACAGGTATGACATCGAGTTATACAGTTTAGACTAAACACAATCAAGGGAAATGGGGATCTACCTAAGCATGTCGCACAAAATGTCAAATAGGCAGTTAAAACACATAGGCAAGCTTTCCTAATCTGAACTAAGTAATTAAACATAATAGTGCAATTTAATAAGTGAAAACAATTTATGACTTAGGAGGAAAATAGGACTTATGCAACAATATCCCGCGTACGTATTCTTCACTTACGTACACGGCACTCACACACCAAATAATACCAAAGATCCTAAGGGGAAGTTCCCAAACGCAAGGTTAGGCAAGCCACTTACCTCGAACCGCTAAAATCAACCCGATATCACGCTCTTTCCACGAGTATCCAACTCCGAATGGCCAAAATCTAATCAAATCAATTAATAATGTAAATATAACTACAAGTAACTAATTTAGCTAATTAATTCGAAGCTAAAGCAATAAATTAGGAACAATGTGTAACGACCTGACCGCTCATTTTAAGAATTTAAGCCCCATTCGGTGGAATAAGGTCTTGAACAACTTCATATTATGTATATCAAAATACGTGTATGGTTGGATTCAGTTACCGGATGATTCGGAGTCGAATTCGAAGAAGGATTCTAGTTTTGGAAGCTTAAGCGGTGAAATTTGATCGGAATTTGACTTTTTGTGTAAAGGCCCCAGAATAAGTTTTGGATAATGTCAAAAGACCCGTATGGTGATTATGGATTTAGGCATGCGTTCAGATTTGGATTTGGAGATCCGTAGAGTAATCTGGGGCATTTCGACGAAAGTTGGAGAATTTGATGTTTGGAAAATAGAGAAGTTTGACCATAATTGACTTTTGGGATATCGGGGTCTGAATGCAATTTAAAGAGTTGGAGCATCTCCTTGATGTCATTTGGGACTTTTCTGCAAAATTTTGCGTCATTCCGGTTTGAATTGATAGGCTTCGACACGAGTTTTAGAAGTTGGAAGAATTGAAAGTTCATAAGCTCGATTCATGATGCGATTCGTAGTTTTGTCGTGGTTTAATGTGATTAGAGACCTCGAGCGGGTCCGTATTAGGTTATAAAACTTGTTGTTATGTTCAGACGGGGTCCCCGGGGCCTCGGGTGTGTTTCAGACGAGTTTCTGATGATTTTCATAGTTTAGGACAGGTCTGGTTCTGGTGTCTCGCACCTGCGACACCTTGGAGTGCAGGTGCGGATCCGCCTTTGCGTGAGCCTAGTATCTTTGGTGATTCTTGAGGCCTGGGAGCTAGCCCGCTTCTACGGATGCTGGCACGCAGGTGCGAAGGCCGCTTCTGCGGTCCTGTGAACGCATCTACGAGGAATCTCGCTCCTGCAGCTTCCCCTTTCGCCTCTGCGGTGCCGCTTTAAATCTGCAGATGCGGTCCCTGGTCTGGTAAGTCAAGTTTGCAAATGTGAACGTCTTCCTGCAAATGTGATAGCGCAGGTGTGCTTCTTCTTCCGCAGATGCGAAAGTCCTGGGTAGATTCATATAAGTCGAGGGTTGTTTATTTTTCTTCATATTTTCAGTTTTAGACTCCGGATTTGGGAGCGATTTTTGGGGGTTTTCAAGCTAATCGATTGGGTAAGTGTTCTTCACCTTTTATTTAATGTATTCCATGATTGTACCTTCATTTCTATCATTAAATTTGTATTTTTGGTTGAGGAAAGTGTTGGTTTTTGAAGAAAATTTCTAAAATGAAAAAAAACGTGATTTGAAGGATGAAATGGTATCAGAATTTGGTAATTTTTGTATGGTTGAACTCATATTGAAATGGGTGTTTGGATTTTGTAAAATTTGTCGGGCTCCGAGATACGGGCCGAGGGTCGATTTTGGGTTGACTTTTGAATTTTTAATAAATATTTAGACTATATGATCCAGAATAGTTTCTTATGAATTTTATTTGTGCATTGAAGTTGTTTTGGTTAGATTTGAGGGAAGTTGGCCTTTTTGGGGTTCTTAGGTCCTTATATTTACCGTGTATGAAGCGGTTCTTGATATGTTGGGTTCCTACTTGCTAGTTTCACTTCTACATGCTTTAATTAGAGATAATTGCTTTAGGATTTCCTCTTACTGTCTAATTGAAGCTTATTTGACTAGACTGAAGATTTTACCTCTTCTACCGTCATGCTATATTTTTCATAAACTGCCTATCTTTGAAATTATTAGTATCTCATCCTATAATTGTTTAGCCTTAATTGGAGTTTCGATTATCTTCTGCTGCTTATCCTTAATTGAATTGTTGAATATCTTTCGTAATTGGTAAACCTCAAAAGGAGTTTAGATAATCTCTATCTTAGATGACTTGCCTTTATTTTGAACTATTTGGATCGTGTTGGCTTCTTATCGTTGACTTGAATATTGTGGATTCGTTGCTATGTTTTTGTTTTCCCTAGTTAATCTGTTCTCTTTACACCTAGTATTCTCTACCGTGATTATTCCTTGTGGAAGAGTCCTACCGTTTCTTGTGATTTAAAGTTCTTGTATTTGATTTGCTCGTCGTACTTTGTATTACTGTCATTGTTTCTTTGTACTTGTTGTGGTGACGTGTGAGTTATCTGCCATGCTATAACTGTTGTCTTTGTTGGTTGCACTGGTTATTTACTTTGGGACTACGGACGTATTCCGGGAGATCCCCCTGTACTGCATATTTATTTGGGGACTACAGACGTATTTTGGGAGATCCCCCAACACTGCATATTTATTTTGGGACTACGGACGTATTCCGGGAGATCCCCCTGTACTGCATATTTATTTTGGGACTACGGACATATTCCGGGAGATCCCCCTGTACTGCATAATAAATTTGGGACTACGGGACGAGATCCTGGTAGATTCCCCTGTAGATATATCTGTGTTCGGAGCTGCTAATATTCTATGCTTAAGTGTCACAGGGTGACCTATACTCGAAGGATATTTATTTGAAAAGTATATTTGAAAAGCATTTATCTTGAAGAAACTATGTTTGAAAGACATCTATTGAAAAGTATATTTGAAAAGATTTTATCTTGAAAGAATTATGGTCGAAGAACATCTATTTGGAAAGTTTATATTTGAAAAGTAACTATATTGAAAGAACTATGTTTGAAGGATATTTATTTGAAAAGTTTATATTTGAAGGAAGTATATTTCAAAAGAACTTCTTATGGGAAAGGATTATATTTTAAAGATCCCAATATAAAAACTTACAGGTGAAATTTTACACTTGAAGGATTTGACTAATTTATTGGGGTTGTTGGCTAAGGTCTGATGTGGAAATTATGGCAGTGCTGAGTTACTACTTGTCTTCTGTGTCTTATTATGGTGTTCCGCTATTACTTGCTGTTTTTCCTTCCTTATTATTGTTGCTATGTTGTTAGCCGTATCGTGTAGTCCTTAAATAGATGTCATGTTCTGTCATTCCTATACTTATGTTTGTTCAGTTTATTAGACCAGTGGGCGTCTTGACTAGTTCTCGTCACTACTTCATTGAGGTTAGTCTTGATACTTACTGGGCACTATTGTGGTGTGCTCATACTACACTTCAGCACATTTTTGTGCAGATCCAGGTATTGATCGTTAGTAGTTGTGCGGATCCTTGCTGAGGAGACTTAAGGTAAATCTGCCGCTGCGTTCGCAGGCTTCAGAGTCACCTTCTTACTTTGTATTCAACTATTTTTACTCATTTCCAAACAGTTGTATTTAGAAGTGATAGCAAACTTTGTAGAGCTTATGACTTGTACTACCGATTTTGGAAAAATTCTGTAAAGACTTCTATATTGAGACTGTTAGATTTTCCTTTATTATTATGTTATTCAATACATGTTAGGCTTACCTAGTCCCTAAGACTAGGTGCTATCACGATACTCAACGGAGGGGAAATTGGATCGTGACACCCCAAAAAGTCTCCTGGTCCCACAACTCGAAATCCTATAAAAATTACAAAACTAGGAAACTCATTCACTCACAAGTCCAACCAAACCAAATTTATCAAAATCCGACTTCGAATCGACATTCAAATCCCGAAAATTCATTTTATGACGTTTCTACAATTTTCCCCAAATTTCCACCTCAAAGACTAATCAAATGATGAAATTAGTGATATATTTATGTATATTAGCTAAACCCGAGTTAGAATCACTTACCCCGATGAATTTCTTGAAAAGATCTTCGAAAAATCGCCGCAAACCGACCTCCCTAGGTCCAAAATGTGAAATAAAGCCCTAATCCCCGTATTTATAGTACACTCCTCTGATCTTCACTACGCGGTCCATGAACTTCCACCTCGGCCGCGCACCCCTCACCGCGGTCCGCAAACTTCCTACTACGGCCGTGGAAATCCTAAATCTCCTACGGTCGTGAACAAACTTATGCGGTCCGCGCCAGCCTCCAGCGCTGACCGCGAAATCCTACCGCGGTCCGTGAAATTCTGCTGAGGTCCGCGACTGCAAAACACCTGAAGAAATACCTGAGTTCCGGAATTGCCTAGATTTGTCCAAAACTCACCCCGTAAGACACCCGAGGCCTCCGGAACCCCAACCAAAGGCACCAACAAGTTATATATCAACTTACAAACTTGGTCGAATCCTTGGAACTCACAAAACAACCTCCAATTACCAAATTAATCTTGGATTCAAGCCTAAGAACTTCTAACTTCCAATCTCTGCAATCGACGCTGAAACCTACCAAACCTCGTCCGAATAACCTCAAATTTTGCACACACGTCAAAAATGAATCTACGAACCTACTCCAACTTCCGGAATCTCATTCCGGGTTTGATATCAAAATTTCCACTACCGGTCGAAATTGCCAAAAATCTAACTTTCGCCAATTCAACCCTAAATCTGCTAGGGACCTCCAAAACACATTCTGGACGCGCTTTCAAGCTCAAAATCACTCAATGAAGCTAACAGAATCAACAGAATTCTATTCCGAACCGTCTTCACACAATTCCGACTACTATCCAAATTCTAAGACTTAAGCTCTCATTTAGGGACTAAGTGTCCCAAAACACGCCGAAACTCACAACCAATCCTCCCGGCAAGTCTCAATAGCAGAAATAAATATAGGGGAAAGCAGTTACTAGGGGATCGGGGCTCTAACTCTCAAAACGACCAGCCGGGTCATTACAATTTTGTACCTGTGAGTGGTTAAGGTTGGGGTTGACACTAGTCTCAAAAGACGGAACTAATGCACTCGTTTTGTGAAATAATATTTTGTAAATAACTCAATTTTAAGAAAAATCAACGACGGGGGCTATTTTTTCAATTCTGACCGAGGAAAAGGTGACTATTTTTCGCAACTATGGCCCCTTCTTACTTCCAAGGATAGTTTTAGGGCCGGGGAAGGGCATTATGGTAAAAGTGATGCCCAATTAACAAACATGTTCGTCGTGCGAGAATAGCTCTTTGACAATTTTTAGGATGTTCTAAGGCTATTCCGAGAGAAACAGATTGGGATTAACCGAAGCTGGGTCTCCTTATTTGTTTTTGATAAAAAAAGTAGAAATATTTCTTTTTTTTTTTTAGTTATTTTTTGGAAAAATAGGGCCGAACCCTATGGAGGTTAGGTACGTATCTCTCGTCCGGTGAGAATCAGAGCCGCATAGTTCGTAAATGTTTCAGGAATAGGATGACATTTTAAAAAAAAAAGAAATTCAGGCTTATAATAATCTTTTTGGATAAAATTTGACAGGGTTTTTGGATTTTTCAAATAGCACGATTTTTTGAAAATCGGGTAAATTTTTTCTCTTGTTTTCCCCCTTCTTTTTTTTCCCTCAATATTTTTTTAATTTTTAGAAACTGGTCAACATGCACAAACCAAATAAAACATAATGCACAAATAACACATAAGATGCATCAGGATGGTCATGTAAATTCTCGGGTACACTTGTCCTAGACAGACCCAACCCCTGTGTTGAGTCCTGTCAAATGCACATGATGCAAACAAACGACATGCGACTATGTTATTCCAGGTTTAAATCCCAGGGGGAGTGTTTTAGACCTGGCTTACCTAAGCGGACAGCTCGAGCCAAGGTGGGGGCAAACCGGGAGCGCGAAAGTCTGCCCGACCTAGTTACTGACCTATCCTCGTTCTAATTGGTATGACTTTTAAAAGAAAATTGGGCCACGCGCACGTGTGAACCATAAATTCAGAAGACTCAGAAGGGAGGCATAAGAAGATAGTTTAATACAATTCAAATAATATCAAAGCGGTAAATATGCGACAATTAGCACATTAGGCCCAAAAACACAGTAATAACATCAAATCAATAAAGCCAAGTATAGATCACATTACAAGCTCGAATTCTGAACCCTGAACAGAAGTTCTTGTTATTGTCCCCAACAGAACAGCTAGAGCTGTTACACCTTTTTTTTCGCGAGGAGATATGGAGTTTTTCCAATTGAAGTGACATTAATCGAAATGAGATTTTTTTTAGATTCAGAGTCGCCACTTGGAATAATTTATGGTGTCCCAAGTCACCGGTTTATTTTAAATCCCAAATCGAGGAAATTTGACTATGTTTAAAAGTCAGCAAAACCAGAAGATTGGGTAAGGAATTCTGTTAATGCGGGAGAAGGTGTTAGGCATTCTCGGGTTTCGTGATTTTAGCCCGGTCGCTTTAACTAAACCTGGCCTCGTTAGATTGTTTAGTTACGCATTTTAGAACCTATGTGCATTTTGCCTTTTACTGATTTTAATCATGAAATTATCTTGAAACGAACCACGTGTGTGTGAATCCATTTTATTGGGGCGCTTAAAATCATGTCACATGCACGTGTACACAATTTATCACGCTTTATTAATTATCAAGATTGTTTGGCCAAAGTCGCGCGAACGCTTACTTTGATTTATTTTGGGAGTCATAATCATGTCACGCGTATACAATTATGACAGTCGATTAAGTGCGCGCCTAAAGCAAGCTCATAGAATTATTGTGAGGCATAAGTTATGGAACTTCTCATACAGATCTTCACTAAACAATATCAAGTCAAAGCATTCCATCAGTTCTAACCAATGGTTCAAAATCTTGTTCACTCGATATTTCATCAAACATATTACAGCATAAGGATCCTTCGTTCTTTAATAACTAAATCCCATAACATCAAAATTTAAGAGAAACTAAGAATCTAAGGATATTTTTGCAATTCCAAAATCATCATTGTAATCAAACGTGTTCTTTAACACTGTTAATCCACTATAATAGCTATGAACTTACGAAAGGAATTAAGCCTAGTTATTCATGCTCATCACAAAAGAAAAATTTGTTAAACTTCAACATGTACCAAACGGGAAACAAATTTATGCATTAACCATGAATAAGGTGGGATTCCATATTTCTTCTTTTCAAAATTCAGTAAGACAAACCAAACAATCAACGTAGATTTAAAATAACGAAGTGGTTTAAAGCTTTTAGAAGGCCAATCAAAGTGCAATATCAACTAACAACAAAAGGAAAAGAAAAATGACCTTTGTATTGATGGATCTGAGTTCAAATTACAACAACTGGACAATTTCTTAACAGAACATTCGCCGACGACCTCAACCGAAATCGATGACCGTAGTTTTTAAATGACACCTTCCATCTCAACTCCAAATAGAGCAACTCCATTGAATAACTATCTCTTCAAGTCAACTTTTTACTCTAAAAGACAAGTGTTATTTTTCTACTAATTGCTGGATTTTTTTTATCAGATTCCCTCTCCTTTTTTATTCAAAAGTTTCCCCTCAAAATATTGGACTCTTAGTATTTAAATAAAAATCCTACGTGCCTAACCATGTGTATTCATGGAAATAAAGGGTGGGGATAGGGGAAGGATCATGGGTGTGTGTTGTGAGGGGGAGAGGAGACGTGAGAGAGTGGGAGTGTGGGAGATGGAGGGAGAGGGAATAAGGAAGTTAATTATTAATTTTTGTCTTTTTTTTTTTTTTTTTGAGTAACTAAGTCCCGTATATGAAAGTCATTGCAGAGTGAATCTCTTTTGAGATAGCCAAACTTGTAAAAGTTACGGGTGTTTAAAGAAAATTTAATTAATATTTTTTTACATGTAAAATTCAATTAAAATACTAATACAAAAATATTAATTAACTAACTCCAGGACCTATATATATATATTAAAAATAATATTTACATGTAATTTTGATGATACTAAAAGATACACCATAGCTATTATAATTAAAAGAAATCATTTATTTGTGTGATTTTTCTTTTTCTCTTCACAAATAGAAATAAAATTTGTACTATAAGTATTTGAATATTTTTGTATTTTTTTAATTAATTATTTTTATAAATAAAACCTATTAAGAGTAAGATAAAAATTTAAAATATTAAGATTAAACCTAAAAGAAATATTTATACTAAAATAGTATAGAATTTAGGTGTGGTCAAAAATTAGTTGTTCACACCATGATATATTTTCATTATTGCCTTCTCTCTCTGATTGTCCAGTGAGGCAGATTCATTAAATGTCATATCCCTACTGATAATTAGCCCCGGAGTCTTTTGATCTGTGCACCATAACATATAATCTTTCACTCCAGTTGCATATCCTAGAAATATGCACTTCTTTGCCCTCGACTCAAGTTCTCCATCCCTCACATGATCATAAGCAGGACAACCAAATATCCTTAAATTTAAATAATCAGCAGGCAAACCGGATCATACCTTAAAAGGAGTTTTGAACTCAATAACTGTGGATGGAGATCTGTTACCAAATAACAAGTTGTATTGATTCCTTCAGCCCAAAAATCCTTGCTAACACATGAGTGTGAAAGCATGCTTCGTGCCCTATCAAAAAGCGTTATGTTCATATGTTCTGCAATACCATTTTGTTATGGTGTTCCGACACAAGTGTGGTGTCTTACTATGCCCTCTCTGCTGAAGAAATTATCGAACTCAAAATTGCAAATTTCCAACCCATTATCAGCTCGAAGATGCTTAAATTTTCTTTATGTCTGCCCCAACCATCGTCTTCCATTTAACAAATGTCAGAAATGCCTCATCTTTTATTTTCAGAAAATGCACCCACACTATCCTTGAGTAATCATCAATCAAAGTCATAAAATACCTAGCATCACTCCTGGAGGAAACTCTGTTTGGACCCCACAAGTCTGAATGTATATAATCTAACTTGTCTCCGGTCTTGTGCTCGGCTTTTTGGTGAGCTTTACCCTTGTGTGTTCACCAAGCACACAATGCTCACAAAACTTCAAAACTTGATTTTTGTACCAATTCAGCAAATTCTGCTTACTCAACAAACACAATTCCTTATCACTCATATGACCAAGTTGCAAGTGCCATAACTGAGACTGATTCAGTTCACTTTTCCCAGAAGCTTCCCCTTCAACTATACTGGTCTGAAGATGATACAATTTAGAATGCAGTTTACCCTTCATAAGTACCATAGAGCTTTTCACACTTTAAGTATTCCACTCTCAAAGTGAAATTTATACCTTTGATCATCCAAAGTCGAAAGAAAAATCAAAATTTTCTTTATCGAAGGAACATACCAACACTCAATATTTCTGATAATTCCATCGAACATTCTCAATTTGATGTCCCCTCTACTGGTAATGTATTATTATATCCTATGTAGATAGTCTCACTCATTCGCTTGTAAGTTGCAAACCAATTCATGTGTGGACACATAGGGAAAGTAGCACCAGAATCAAGAACCCAAGAATTCTGCCCATGACTAGAGCTCACAGCACAGACTTCCCCTACATAATCACTAACATCAGAGTTATTGCCAGTTCTAACAATATTTTTCGAATTGTCTGTTTTCTACTTCCCTCCTTTCTCTTTCAGCTTAGGACAATCTCTCTTGTAGTGACCTTGCTCCCTGCACTCATAATAATTTTGCTTCCTTGATCTAGACTTTGATCTGGCGGATGACTTTTTTCTGTTAAAGTCCTTTTGTTGTGTTCTTCCTCTAATAACAAGACCCTCGCACCTCAATTCCGCTGTCTGGAAAGCTCCTTTTCAACTCTTTAGATTTTAGTGCATTACTAACATCTTCTAGTGAAATGTTGTCTTTCCCATATAACAGAGTATCAGCAAAAGAATCATAAGACGGTGGTAAAGAACATAACACAATCAAGGTCTGATCCTCACTCTCAATTTTGATATCCGTATTTTTCAGGTCTATTATAATTGAATTAAACTCATCAAGGTGAGTTTTAATAGGTGTACCTCTGTTCGTACAGAGATTGTATAATCTCTTTTTCAAGTAGAGGCGGTTTGCTAGCGATTTCTTAGAACACAGATCTTCCATCTTCTTCCACGTTGTTGATGCAGAAGTTTCTTCAGCAATTTCCCGAAGAACGCTATCTGTAATGCTCATGAAAATCGCACTCAAAGTCCTCTCCTTCAGGTCTTCCTTCGTAGTTTCTGTCATCTCTTCAGAAAAATCTTCATCAATTGCCTTCCATAACCCTTGTAACACCAGTGACAATTTCATCATAATCTTCCATAGACTGATACTAGAAACCCTATCAAATTTCTCTACTTCGTACTTTGTTGATGATGATAAAGACTTCTTAACCCTAGATTATATATAGAAACCCGAAATTTGTTCTGATACAAATTTTTGCAGAAGATCATGGGTTAACTAGCACACAATCACACACAAAACAAATAGAGAAGAATAATCAACACAACGATTTAACGAGGTTCGGCTAAGCCTAATCCTCGGGGCAGAAGCAGAGAGAGCTTCCCACTATGATTGAGAAGAAAAGCACAATACAATCTATAGAATCATCAACTACAACTCCTATGTATAAATCACAAATAGTCTCAAACATATAAGAGAAAGGTTTCCTAATTTGACAAGGACTACAGGTTTTCCTTTCCCAAATCTATTAGGACAATTGGTTTTTCTAAACCTATAGGGATTATGAGTATTCTAAAAATATAAAAAAATAATTCAAGCCACAAAATAACAGTATATTTGATTGTGTGTGTGACTCTAGAAATCCAAACTATATAACATAAATTGGAATGGAAGCAGTACAAAATTAAAAGAAAACGCCTTCAACGAAGTTTCTTGAACTTTCTTTGTTAATAACTCTCCACCTTCTTACTAAAAAGATGTCAACCAGTAGTCTAAATGAATGGCACGAAAAGAAACTTCTTTCCTCCCGGTAGGGGCCTCTCTCTTCCCTCCTTTTAAGCCATCACTTTCCAATTACCAAGCGGCAAAAACGGTCCTTGCTAGCTAACTCATATTCATTTTCTACCACTGACTATTACTACTACTGGGCTACTTCCTTTAATGGAGGTCCGGGGTCCCCTAAGAAATGACATAGAAATCACGTGATCAGTGACGGATTCGGAATTTCAAAATTATGAGTGCTCGCCGATAAAATTTTTGAAAGAATGAATTTAGTGATGGATGCTCACCCGACATTTATCTATATTTTCTGATAATATTAACTATGTAAATCTACTAATCATAGTCAAACACAATGGGTGCTTAAGAATCCATATTATTCCATGTAGATCCGCCAATGCACATGCATGATGTGTAGTCAAACTTCTTTTTCAGTATGTCATTTTAGTTCTTGTTACCGTACAGGTATCGATCGGCTCCTCTACAAGGCATGATTCATTAATTGGTGTATGTGTATATATGAGTATACTTAGGGTCTCTGTTCTGTAATTCCACACGTCATCTACGTGTCAAATTACATATTAATGTCAATGGAAGTTTCGCTTACTGAGTTGAAGACGAACACAATGTCAGAGGATAACAGTAGATGTATATATGTTTGTTGGTAAAGTCGACAGTAGCGGGGAAATTTTAATTTGAACTTGTTTCATATATTTTAACCTCCAAGTACGAATAGTACATTTTTGGTTGGTCTATAACACATATTAACAGATATAACTTGATAAAACTTAAGGTTCCACCAAACTATGCAGAGAACTAGGTTTTTTATTAGTTCCCACAGAACTCACGCACATCACTAAGTAAATAACATAATAGAGTTGTACGTGAAAAATTTCTAACTCACGGGATTAAAAATCACGACCTACACTTGTAGGATTTCAACTTCACTACCGAGCAACTTCAGATTACAAACTATTGTAACCTAGGAATTAATCTCTTAATCTCTTACTAACTTGTAATAACTCTACTACAAGCCCCTTTGTAATAACTTTATTACAAAGCTTACAACTCGACTAACTCTAGCCAAGACACAAACACAGAGTTTATGATTTTATAAAAGGTTTCATACACAATACTTCTAACTAAGCTAAGTAGGAATTACAAGTAAATCACTTGACAAAGGTGCAATACAACTAAGGACATATAATGACTCAATGCAGGAAACTGGTCTTTCGCTATATTGTTCTTTGTTCTTGACGCCTTGAATGTCACTTGCAAGTTGGCTACACACTTGAGAGAAAGCTTGATGAAATCTGAAATGTATAAGTGTGATTTTTTCCCTTTGCTTCATGTTAATATTACATATGTGACACCACTTGAATGATGTAAGCATATTTGGTGCAAATGCATTCCCCATAAATGACTGCGGTATTGTATGCATTGTTGCGTGTGTGCAGAGAAGCAGTTGGAGCGACTTTACCACTGTGAGGTTTCACTGGTACAGTCAGCAAGGAAACTGATGTTTATCTATTTTTTTGGTATTTTTTTGGCTCTAAACATTGGAACATGTCCCAGACTTGAGACTTGTAGATCTTGAGCATTTTAAGGATGTGGAGCAAGCTCCCTATCTAGGTCTTAACATTAAATTTGTTAGATCATCAAAACGTAACAGGGCAAATAACTTATCATATCTGGTCTACAAACTACGATTCATGTAACGGATGCTAGTCGTAACAATGGAAAAGAATATGTGCGCGCGTAACCATCAATTGTTTATGCTAGTTGAAGATTGTATGGACCAAAAGCGATTAATTTTAGTGGAAAGTAAATATACTTGACCACATCTTATAAAGACTAAAACTAAAACTATCTTTGGTTTATATTATTTATTTTAAGATTTTCAAATACCTCTTAAAAAAGATATTTAATAATCTTAAATATAAGAGTATTTGTTTAAACTATCTATATATTTTTCTTAAACATATGAGTACTAAATACTCTACTAATTGGATCAATAAGAATGAATTTTAGAAAGAGATATAAAATAAATTACTTTTTTTAGTTTTTTTGTGAATATCAAATATTCTAAAACAAGTATTTAATTTACCAAATTAACTAATAGTCGGAACCAAAGGGACTACAAGAAAAGAGGTCTTTAACGATGGGAAATTTGGTCGTTAAAACTCCAAATTCGGTCGTTATCAATCAATTACGATGGGGTAAAAACCGGTCGTCGCCGGTCGTTAGTGCCTCCGTCGTTAAAGGTAAACGACCGGATTTTGATCCCATCGTAAAACTCTTTTAACGGTGGAATGGAATCCAGTCATTATACCAGTAGTAGCGAGGGGATTTTCCCATCATTAAGTGTCGTCCCAGTTGTTAAACACTTCACTTGCAGTAACTAATTTTCAGTCGTTGTTAGTTTTTGACGACCGGAATTCCATTCGTTAATTGTATATACTTTCGACGACATGAAAATCAAAATTTTCCTTCACTATGTGAAATTTAAATTAATAAATATACTACATGCGTTCAAAATCATACAAAGAATGAAATCAGTATTGACTTAAAGCATATTTTTTTAATTATAAAGAACTAAAGCATCAAATAATACGTTGCATACACATTGCATGATCCCTTTGTTTCAATTCCTTAAAGAAAACAGAAAACCAAAGAGAAAGTGAAATAGTAGTTTGCACAGACGACGACTACATCTCCTAATAAAACAAAATAGATTTCCATTGTTCTTCAACAATTCCACATGCTTCAACTTGCTCGAAACTCTCTTTAAGGATGATTCTTCAAACTTGAGGCCCTTTATCTGTTAAAAAAACTTCATATTAGTTGAGGAAGAAAACAAGATTTAAGATTGGTAAGTCTAAACAATTAATCAAATCATCAAGTCTAACTGATCAAAACATCAGAAATAATAAATACTTCAAAGGTCTGATAGTTAGCTCTTGTTCTTCTCATTTGCATGTTACAGTGGTCTAAAGAGAAATAAGGAACGATTCATCTAATTAAAAGAATAGCGATAACTAAAAAGGGCTCACACTAGAAGCCAACTTCGGCATGAATTCAGGAACAAGACCAGCGTGGTCCTATAAAACATTTACTATGGTCAGATAAGTCATTCGAAGGTTCTGTTTTCATACGATTATGTTGGTGTGCATTGGTTACTCTAAATGTCAGATTTGTTTTTGTCTTGTAAGAAAACCACCACAATTTCAGATTAGACATGGCATCCCTGCAACTGCAACTTCCGTACACTTGCCATGTTTCACATAGTTTTCTGTTTTGATGATCAAAACCTCCCCACCTGCACGATGATTGAGCCGTTCGTTATGGCTATGCCATTGAGCACAAAGTCTTTGTAATAAGGGGTGGCCAAATCTAAATTGAGCGTTGAGAGGTCAAGACTAGAGACCCCCGTTATATCATTAATATAGACATTGAAGTACAACTCATTTAGACCTTGGCTCACAATATCACAAAAATGCATTCTGATCAAGTAAGAAAAACTCGGATCAACGTTCATCTCCCACGTTAGCTTAAAATTAGAGTTTTCTACACCAGCATCTGCCATCCTATCAGCCGTTGCATAAATCCAACGCGGAGCAATAAAAGGCGTTGCACCTCCATCCGGATACTTGATCGTCTCAGGAGGAACAGACACATTCTGAGCTCCTTGCGGAAATACCATATACTGGTCATCAGGAAATCATGTCCTCCACAATGTATAATTTTTAGGTGTAACAATTGATCCTTCAATATTTAGCCGATAACTTACTTCAAACGCGAATTGAGACAAGCCATTGAAATCACCAACAGGGGAAACTGCAGCAGCTGAATCAGGAATGAGATCATCTGGTGCTGAGACAAACCCAATACCCACTCAATAATTGGAGGTGCATTTGCTCTAATGGTTTCAGAGTCTTCGCCATGAATCATCGAAGTTAAATCTTCCAACATATTATCTATAGTTGCTACCACGAATTAAAATATAAAACCACGAAGCGAAGAACATTTCAAAATACTATGAACAATCAGTGAGATATTCACTTTATGAGTGGAGTAGCTAAGTATTTAGTGGTTTGGATTGACTTGGTATGTGACTTGATTCTTATTGTTATGGAAAGACTAATAATAGTGGTGTACGGGAGATAACTGGTGAAATAGTGGGAGAGGTGAAAGCAGTTGCAGATATGCACCAGAGGAAAGCAGTTGCAGTTGCAGTTTCTTTGAATGCATCAGGTGATCGAGCTACTGCTGGGCACAAGGAGCAGCCTAATATGCAGGTGTTTCCAACCGAGCAAGAGAAAGGAACCAGAACAATGATCGACCTACTGATACACTAGGTGATTTAGCTGGAAAACTACCAGGTGTTAGGGGTGAAGCTGGCGCAAAAAGAACTGGAGATGGGAACATCGTGCATGCTAATCCTAAGACAACTTGATTACATCTATTAATCCAGCTTCTACTCCCAAGTCTGTAGGTTTAATTAGTGCAGCAATGAAGTAAGGAAGGTAGAAGCAGTTGTGAAGACATCAAATGCAGATAAAACTTTGGAGGAAACTAAGGGGACTGATTCGAACACAACGTTGTCTAAAAAAGAAGGCAATATCTCGATTGTCTTCTCCAGATTTTAATAGAACACAATCTGATGGTCGAGCAGCAGGTGTTAAGGAAATTATTAGAAAAAATCTGTATGATGTTTTGATGATTGATAACAAAGTATACATGCTATCAGGGAGAATAAATTACAGAATAAAGAGGGACAAGTAGACCTGGAGCTGATGCACTTCATTTTAGCATAATGAGCGGCAAGTAGCATAATGTTTGGGATTAGGTAGGTAGTGCTAGTGTAACGACGAATATAACGAGTGTGCAATGGTAAAATAATCTTTATTGCAGGATATGTTAATCTTCCCACAGAAAATATGTAAGTGTAACACATTCTACTGAAATTCAACAAGTAAAAGAGTCAGAATAGAGAAAAGTGTGTTCTAAGTTAAGAAGGATGAATCATGAACAACTCTTTTTGTAGCAGCAAACTCACTGTATGCTTAAACTAGTAATATTATACGTTCAAACAATGAATCTGAGATGCACATAATTTGTATTCATTTTCTTTTTCCAATGTGACAAAAGATAATGAATCTTTTACATGTCAAGAAATATATCTAATTGGATTATTAGAGTAAAATTACATATGTCAAGGTCAATAATATATTTAACTAACAAGAAAAGATTTTACTAAATTCATTTAAGGATATTCATCATGTCAAATTGGTAGAAAGCTTACGAACCTGTTAAATATTAGTTCCGCTTGTACTTTGTTAACTTGAAGATGGTGCTGATGAAGGCTGATCACCCAATAAGCTTATAATACGTGCAAATTTAGAATCTATGTCATCCATACGCATCTCTAGTGATTCTTTTGCTTTTTTAGTTGCATTCAGCTAGGTCTGTAGTGATTCTTTTTCTTTTCGAGTTGCATTCAGCTCAGCCAGTATTGCAGCCTTTGAGGAGCTACCGCTTTTCAACTCCTTAGTGGTTATGCTACCCCCTAATCCAACCACGTGACTCTTGTTTTGAGGTGCGAAGCATCTTTCTACTACCTCGATATTCGTAAGAGATGGCTCAGATTGTACCACTTCTTGTATCTCAGCCTATAAAATACAAGAAAAATTAAAATGAAAAAATACATCAAAATAAAATGAAGGATGTAAAATGAAGTTCATCAATAAGCATATATATTTTTTACTAGCTTCAGGTTCTACAAGCGTGTCATTTTTCTTGTGAGTCTCAAAGAAGATAGTCGCCATGTCCGGTGGATTACCGTATTTACCTCCCTTCACATTTAAATAAACAATTCAAACAAAGACGAGTTTTTTTTTTTATAGGATTGCACTGTGCACTTAATAATTTCTCTAATTGGCTTGCTACCCGTACGATGAGGCATTCTCAACTTAGACCAATTGATCGAGTTTCTAATACTTGTTTCCTATATTAAGAACAAATCATTGAAGTCATGAAATGTTACTTACAATAATAAGAAGTTAAAAGTAGTTATGAAGTCTTACCTTAAATTTTTCACTTAAAAAATGTTCCTTGACCAACCATTTCCAGTCACTCTCGTCTACATCTTCCGGGATATCTTTTAGTGCTTCATGCAATGGCTTTAACTTCACATACCTATGCAATGTTCCTCTCCGATTGGTCCATAACTTTCTCATATGATTTAACACGTGATCTCTTTGATGATTCATGTCATCACTGTCAAATTTGTCCCAAATTTTTTGCAAAATCATTAATCAAGAAAGTAAAAAATTTCATGTAAAATAGAAAATGGTGCTCGTTTTTGTAGGTACTGCTAGAATGTCTATGCCCTATCTGTTGTTGATGACCTTTCAAGTGGTGGTATCAGTGTGTAGCACTCAATCCACTAAAAGGAAGCCACAAATAGGAATAGACATAGAGGAAGGCTACCTGCTGATCATCAGAGGCAAGGTAGCATGGCAAGACATCTTAGCAACATGGAAAGAAGTTGGACAATATACTCATCAACAAGTTAACAACTCATCAATACAGCATGCGACTCAATTCCAACATGGCACAGAGCTGCAATCACACTCTAATACACATAATACAACAAGTTGTACATATGACTCTAGAGGGAACAAGACAGTAGGACAGATCCATTGGTGGTATACATCAGGTATACAATTTACAGGGAGCCAAGCAAAAGGAAGGAAAGTGGAACATATAGGGCATATACGGAAAGGAAATAAACCACCAACAGTTTAATTGCAAGAAACAAGAAAGAAAGAAAGAAAGAAAGAAAGAAATACCAGTTACTATTTAAGGAAATTCCAAGAGGCTGTAGATTTACATCACATATTTACACTTTCCACAAGTACCCCATTAACAGGATCACAATCCTGTAAGTGGTATCACAAATATGTACAAACAAAGAAACTCAAAGAATCAACTGACAGCTGCTGAATACAAACACTTGATGTGATTTGCAATTTTTTATATATATATATATATATATATATATTTCTAGTTCTTATTTTTTCTTGTTCCTTTCTCTTTTTCCACTTTCAGCAGTATTGCAACTACACTAGAAGAACTACAATGGCAACAAAGTAGAGGAAAAGAGATGTGGTTCAGCAATCTGAAACATATATAAGTGGCAGTCTATCAACACAAAGACTTGGGAACCCAAAAGAACCAGATACACATACGATCGGAGAGGATGCAACAATGCAAGAAACTTTATTGTGAACATGCCCTTCCTTTGGCCCATCCTCCAAGTGGTGGTATCAGTACTTTGTACTCAATCCACTAGAGAGCAAGTTGGGGAAGGCTGGATGAATGACACAAGAACTGGGATAACACTGTCCAATCTTTTGGTGTCGAGGCAGCACATTCGACATGGAAATTTGGAAGCTATAACTCATGATACTTCAAGAAGCTCATCCCAACTAGATAATAAGATTTACAATGAACGAAACAAATCAGGAGAATCAAAAACTCAAACATGGATCTATATTGAATCATGGATGAGAAAAGGCAAGGGTAGCAATGTTTGGACAGAAAAGGCAGCAACTTGGAAGCTTGAAAGTACACAGATAATTGAATGCAGATCTGTAATTATCAGTCAAATACAAGGACAAACATCAAAGTGGAAATGCACAACGGAAAGAGCAACAATGGAGTACAAACGTGTGAAAATGTAGTACATGGCTATGTTTGTAATGAGCTAGTTTTTATACATAGTTTAGACACTATTCTACATAGTACACATTATTTGTCCAACTAATGGGGTTTTGTTATTATAAAACTTATGATTTTGGAATTTCTCTTATGTCATAGGTTCATCTGCAAGCTTACTGTATGTAGGTGAAATTAATGAAAGGATGCTCTTATTTCTCTTCTTTTTTTCAATTGTTCTTCACCTCTGCAGGTTGCATGTCATTTATTGACTGAACACCTGAGAATAAACTTTTAATGGCTTCTCCTGAACGAGCAAGGAGTTATGTGAAACAAAATACACAAGATGACACAGAGTTAAAAGGCGATAGGTTTAGAGATAATGATGATACTGGGAAGGGGAGGATAATAGAAAATACAGGTCAAGCAAGTCAAGAAGGTCTGGCAACGGTGAAGATGCTGAAGGTTTAGATAGTGGATCGATGTAGTGCACATACATTATTGCTTTATAGGGCTTTAAATGCTTACCGTAACAGCTCGCCACATGTGTTCCAGCTTATCTTCTCCGATTTCCTTCAATGAATGTACTTGCAACGGACACATATTACGGTCACGAACTAATATACCCAAGTATCTCGAAAATGAGGCTTGATGCTTCCCAACAACCTGATTGTTGTAAAAGTTAACTCTAAACTTTTCTCCAGGTTTGAGTCCCGCAATATCTTTATTCCTATTCTTTCCTCTCACCTTTTTTGGGTTTTCAGATTCACATAGATCTGCAAATTTTAAGTTTTAACATAAATTAAATTCCAACCTTATAACAAACAAAAAAAATATTAAACTTGATACCTTGCATCATTTCATCTTCTTGAGCGAGAGAAACATCATCTTCCATCGGATTGAAACTAGGAGGCATAAGATTATTACTATTAGGTGCTAGCTTATTCTGCTCAGAAGCTGTTGAGTTGTGATTTTTAGTTTCCCCAACAAGATTTTTCTTTCCAACGCTTCCTTTTGCCGGGCCCACAGATCTAACGTTTTGCCCGCGTCCCCTTGCTAAAGCACCAGGTTGACTGCAAGTGTCTCGTACATTCTTCGAAGTAGCTCCAAGTTCTGTAGATTTTGATTTGAGTAAAGCACAAAATAACTTCCAGTCTTATAACAAACAAAAAAAAAATAATTAAAACTTGAGACCTGCATCATTTCACGTTCTTGAGTAAAGGGAATATCTTCTTCCATCATATCAAAACCAGGAGGCATAACATTATTACTGTTATGTGCTAGCTTATTCTGCTTAGAAGCCCCTGAGTTGTAATTTTCAATCTCTCCCAACAGATTTTTCTTGCCAATATTTACTTTTATAGAGCCCAAAAGATCGAAAGTTTTTCCCCCGTCCCCTTGCTAAAGACGCAGATTGAATGTATGCAAGATTTACATTCTTCAAAGCTCCTCATGTTTCTGCAAATTTTGATTTATGTGAAACATAAAACCAAAACCAGTTCAATAAGAAACAAAACAAAAAAAAATTAAAACTTTAGAGACCTTGATTCACTTCAGTGTCTTGATCGAGGGGAGCATCGTCTTCCATCGAAGCGAAACCAGGGGGCACGTGATTATTAGTATGTGCAAGCTTATTCTGCTCAAAAGATGTTGGGTTGTAATTTTTACTTTCGCCAATCAGAGTTCTCTTTCCAGTACTTATTTTTACAGATCCTAAAGATCCAAAGTTATGTCCTCTTCCCCTTGCTAAAGCACCAGGTTGAATATATGCATGATGTACATTCTTTGAAGATGCTCCCATTTCAGACTTCTGAAATTTTGATGGATTCATGTCAACCTAAAATAAGATAAAAGTATGGAGTAATGGTTAGATGAGAAAGATAAAAAAATCATTAAGACCAGTAATAACATTCAATTGGTCAGACATTTATTATCTTCTTTTCTTTCATGTAGTATTGACACGTAAAGTTATGAAATTAAAATAGAGCATAAAAAATCTCACATTCTCAAACTTGTCCACTTTCAGCAAGGTTGAACTACAGGCTTGAATTAAACTAGATAAACATCAAAGATTGAACTACATAAGAATTTCTAAATTAAGTAAATGATGGAATAGAAGGAAGTTTTATAAGTATGGTGATGTGGTAACAGTAAGTAGAGTTCTTTACCAAATTAATACCACAATACAATAACATGTTAAGGTAAGAAAACCTGGGATTAGAAATGTTCCTCATAGGAAATGAAGGTGAAAATAGGAAATGGCATAGAAGCAGGGATCAACATTCTGCTGCACATGAAGCATATGATATGCATGTACATATGGCAATTGAAATATGTAGTTAAAAGGGTATTATGGGAGCTAAAAAATATTGCAATGAAACAACAACTGATATGCAGGGAAAGCCATTTAAATATGTCATGGAGGTTGCACAATTCAGTAGAGCAAATCTGGTGCTTATGTTGTGTATTCTGGTGCATATATAGCAGGAGGACATGAACAAATTAGTGAGAGGATTAAGTGGTGGATCACAGCTACTAGTGAAACAAATAATACACATGAAAAAGGCAGCAGAACAGGCATGCTAGAACAAAGCATCAGTTACAAATGGTCGAGGCACTGATTTGCATATGGATTTCTAGACGTATTACATAGCTGCAAATGGAGCAGATCATCACAAGCAAAAAAATGATATGCAAAGAACACAAGATGGGAGATGTTGGTTTCATTCAGAAAAGAATCGTCCTTCAAATATGGAAGCAAAAATGCACAATCATCATGTGCAATGAGTACTGGGCAGTGCTGAAGTTAACAAATAGCCAAGTTGCTACACCAAGACCTGCATTGTAAAGGATATTTCCATATGCAATAGAGGTGAATTTCCTTTGCTCCTTAGACGGCTATTGATACTAATAGATGAATTTGTAGAAATCTAAATGCAACAATGATCAGAACTTGTAGAAATCTAAATGCAACAGCTCAGGCTTATAAATGCTTACCAATCATATGATTTAGAAGTGGTTTAAGTTAGGATTATGATCATATTCTAGCTACAATGTAGCAGGACACAAACAATCATGCTTGTAGCTTCACTTAGTCTCATGCTTACAAGATATGGTGCATCCTAGTGGCCGGGGAATTAATTATTACAGAAGATTCATTCAAGACCATTCTGCCAAGACAGCAGCAGTACCGACTTGAAGAATAACAAGTCGTGCATATGGACAGATTGTCAAACAGGGTTCAATGGCTTAATGGTTGAGGTTATGATATTCAGGGTGCACACAGTACATCTGACTTTGGCACCAGATGGGTACTGATGCAAGAAGCACATCCTATTGCATTAGAGAGACGGAAGCTTAATGACATCGAGCAACGCCTATACAGTACAACAGAAGGAAGCGATTTAGAGACACTGTCCCTTTCCAAACACCTTTTAACCCCTAAAATCAGTTTGGGAAATTCACTTGACAAAAGTTTCAAGATCAAACTATACTGGAGGAATCCCAACACCTTAAACCTGCTTTCCACCCTTTCACTACTATAAGGAATTATATGAATTCGAGCTCTAACGATGTTATAGAAAGGAAGGATAACAGGAGTTTTCCTCTTGACTGGATTTAAAGGTTAGGGATAAGCACAACTTATAATTAAATAAAAAGCAAAAACAATGGCCACACTCGCTTTTAATTCATAAATACTCACTTGGAAAGCAGCATTACTGAGTCTCATTTTACGGTATTTCGCCTCAGCTGGATTCGTTGCCCCATTCTTAGCATAAGTTAGCAGTGTGTTGGAAGAGCTCTTGACTTTGGCCTCATCATCCTAGTCCACCAAATAAAAATCAACAAAAAATCAGTTTAATATAATAAAAGATTGAAAGTACAATTCGTTCAATTGTGGAACAAAGCCACACAAACTAATAGAAGACTCGAATAATAGGCCATCTCAGTTCCTAAGTGTGTGTGTTGTTGGAAGAACCTTCTTATTGTATACTTCAAAAACTTCAGCGTTATATTAAAGGTCCACCAGAGCCCTTATGGCTCTAACTATGCATTGCGCCTTTTTTAACTTAAGCCACACTTTAAGTGCGCCTTGCGCTTAGCCCAAATAAACCTAGAGCGTTTTTTAAAATTTTTCGCCTTTGACAACACTGAGCCATATGCATTTGACCGATCAGATACTTTACTAAATCAATCCATTCAAATATGAATCTACTGGTGAAAGCTACTAGCTACTGCATAGAATTGAAGGTTGCTCAAATATAATGAATCAAGCAAAAGAAGAAACATAACTAAGAAGGCAGAGCAAACGGAATAGTGGGACAAATAATCTCTAGCTGTCAAAGCATGATTCTGGAAGCTGTAGCTCTTACTCTGTATAGGTCTGCTGAACCAGCGACACGGGTTGCGAAATTCCCTTTCATGCCAGAATCGCCATGTTTAATTGTATCAGGATAACGTATATTCAAGGAAATTTTTAATTAAACACAAACATTACAATCAAAGAAAATACTTGTACATAACCAAAAAGATGAAACGGCTAAATTAGGTACGGAAATAACACACTTCCTCTCTTAATTTTCGGTTAATCCCATAATATCTACGTTCTCACAACTTCTTAGGGACAACTTCACATAATAAATAAACATCATCTCAGAATTGAGTCATTGGATATTGAAAATGCTAGTGTAATTCAAAAATTGAAGAGGACATATGCCAAAGCTAGAACTTGGTGAATAAAACTCTTCAAATTTTTTTTAAACACTTAAGATATGTTAGGACTCAGAACAAATCCTGATACTCCAGTGTCAAACTAAAAGCAAAAAATTATTTCTAGGATGCATGCAACCTATTCTTATTACTGTTATGACCAAATGGTACCGCAAAACAACTAGGGATCTATCAAAAAAAGGGGACCATTACATAAATATCATTACACAATTCCTGCAAAGTCCACTGCAGAACGACAAAAATAAAATAATACAGTGCCTTGACAACAAAATTTAATTTAGCAAAAAATAAAAACTTGATTTAGATTATAGAGTTAAATAGATATCGCAAATCCAAATCTAAAACTTCTGAACATGATTCAGTCTTTTACTTCATGAACGGGAAGTTATCTTCTTTTTCCACTTACTTCTGGTAAAATTCTTACACAAGAATGGTTGGAATCAACAAGATTTCTTCTAAACTATGGAAGAAAAAAGATACATATAAACTTGGTACTTTATTCCCAATAAAATCAGCTTAAATGAGATGGTAATAAATTAAGACAAACTGTGATACTACTGATACATTATGTGACTAACGGCAATTTCATGTATTATGAAATGATCATGTTAATAACGAGGAGATGAAAAAAGAACTGAAACATAAATTATACTTTTAGAATGGCTAAATATACCAAAAGGATCAAATAGAATCTAGCCATATCCGTGTTGTCAAAGACTCATTTAAGGCGCTCTTAAGCCCTGAAGCTCAAAAAAGCTCTAGGAGGGTGTTTTGCCTCGCTATAGTTGCGCTTCAGGCAAGGCACTAAGGTGTGCGCCTCATTGCCCATGCGTTCTCTCTTGAACCAAGCGGCACTAAAAAACAACTATAATAAAAAATTAAGTGTATTAGCTGCTAGGGGAAAGATTATCAATGAATTTGTTACTTTGTTCTTGAAATACATATAAATTTTTATTTATTTCCTTGACTATGAGAAAGAAGAGAAAGTTGGACGTAAAATAGCAGAAACATTACCATGTGATTCTGTTTGATAGTCCGGAGGCACTCACTCATCTGCTCTGCCTTGGTAGCTAGACTGACTGGCAATGAACTCTACAACATCAATTTAAAAGGCAACTTGAATAGGGACAAGCATGTCCGAATTGGATCAAAACCATAATCACAGATTTCAACAGCACAAATGCACACCTTTTCTTCCTCCAAAAGAGGTCTTAAAAGTTTCGCGAGAGCTAACTATTAGTTCCAGTTATCTTAGAAAAGCGAGAAGCAAGAGACCTAAGGAAATAAAATACTAACAGCATGCACGATAAAGGTCAAAAACCTTCATGAGTTCTTTTCCTTTTCATTTGTGTAGAATTATCCAAATTTTCCAAATCATCATCCCTTTCTTGCAAAATGTCAAAAGTATCACGAGATAAAACTTTTCTTGCAACACGCCAACCTTTATTTGAAGGATTGTCGACATAAAAAACTTGTAATGCTTGGTTTGCTAATACAAATGGCTCATTAGTTTTCAATAATCGCTGGAAGTTAACACTTACAAAACCATATTCATCCATTTTAACTCCTTTTTCTTGGTCATACACATCAAATCACATACATCTAAACAAGATCACGCTTTTCCCCCCAATAAATTGCAATTCAAGAATCTCTGTAAGTTCTCCATAATAATCAATATTTTTATTCTCTTCATCTGTCTCACCAACTACAACCACCCCGTGGTTTTGAGTTCTCAAACCCTGTCATAGTCTTCCACATGAAATCTATATCCATTAGTAATGTAACCTTTGAGGCGTCTCACATATGGCAGGGGACCACGTGACAAAGTGAGCAAATCTTTTATTTTCTTACTGTTATCACATTTGTACAATTCAACAACTTACCAAAATCAATTATATAATTTAATTAGCAAATACTATATAAAAATTATGTTTACAAGTATAATAATAGTATATAACTAGTACTAACTTTTTTTTTAACCAACTAATGAACTCCCTATCTGAATGTTTTTGAGAGGTATCACCTGGAATTTGTGAAAAGTCTCTACATAAAATTAAAGAATAACATGTCATTTTAATTGAAATAATGGATAAAGTATAAGTGAATTAGTATGTGGAGTCAATACTTACTCGAGAAATGGTTGAATTTCATCACAGTTCTTCAAAATATAAATATGTGCTTGCTCTAATTCTTCTGGATTAAGTTTATCTAATTTTCCAGCTTTTAATTCTTTTCCAGGTTGACAAAAAACTGTAAAACCTCCATCAGATTCAATAAAACCACCATCATAGTTCCTCTCAAGGCGATTAAATTTTGTTTTCATTGTGTGCAAATACCTTGAATATAAAGTCAAGCATTCAGTTGCCAAATATTCCTCCGCGACAGAACCTTCTGGGCAAGCCCTATTACCAACTAAAGATTTTAAAAAGTATAGTCATCGCTCCACCGGATACATCCATCAATATTGAATAGGTCCAGCAATCATAGCCTCATTAGTTAAATGGATCGGCAAGTGCACCATCACATCAAAAAATGAAGGAGGGAATACCTCTTCTAACCTGCACAGAGTTATAGGAATTTGAGCCGCTATATGTTCTAACTCAACCATTCTTAAACATTTTGCTCCAAGCAAGTTGAAAAATAAAGACAACTCAATAAGAGGTTCACATACAGATTTGCAAAGCATACCAAGTATAGCAAGTGGAAGTAAATGTTATAGAAGAACATGGCAATCATGACTTTTTAGGCCTGAAAATTTACGATCTTTGGTGTTGACACACTGAGATATATTCGATGAATATCCATCTGGAACCTTTAAGTTCTTTAGGAAACTGAAAAATTTGTTCTTCTCTTCAGGAGATAAAGTGTAGCATGTTGTTGGTAGCTCATATTTATCTCCATTTTTAATTGGATGCAATTCTTTCCTTATGTTCATTGCTTGCAAATCCAATCGAGCTTTTATGGTATCTTTGGTTTTCCCCCCAAAATATTGTCACACACATTTTTTGCAATATGCATCACATCTAAATTATGTCGCAACAATAGAGTTTTCCAATAGGGAAGATCAAAGAAAATACTCTTCTTATTCCAATTATCACTCCTACTCTCATGCGATATTTTAGGCTTCTTCTTTGGATCTTTTGTTAGTGGTAAACCATCTAAATTTTGGGTGGTAGTCTTCGCTCCTTAGTGCCATCAAATGACTCTTTATCATTCCTCCATTTGTGATTATGAGGAAGAAAGTGTCTATAACCAATATAACACTGCTTTTTATACCATTTTCTAACCTAATTGAAGAAGTTTCTTTATTGCAACATGGGCAAGCTAATTTTTATTTTGTACTCCATCCAGATAAATTTGCATAGGCCGGAAAGTCATTAATGGTCCATAATAAAGCTGCATGCAACATAAAGTTCTGTCTAGTTGACGCATCAAATGTCTCCACTCTAGTTTCCCATAATTCGTTTAATTCATCCATCAAAGGCTGAAGATAAACATCAATTGCGTCTCCCGAACTTTTAGGACTAGGAATAAGCATCGACAAAATAAAATTCTCTTGCTTCATACATAACCAAGGTGGTAAATTATAAGGAATAAGTACAACAGGCCAAATGCTATACGGAGTTCTAGAATTTCCAAATGGTTGAAACCCATCACTAGCAAATCCAAGTCGAACATTACGAGGTACAACGGCGAAAGATTGGTGAAGTTCATCAAACTTTTCCATGCCATTGAGTCAGCTGGATGCCTCATTATTCTATCATCAACTCTTTTGTCATGATTCCATGTCATTAAAGATGATATCTTTGAGGACATAAACAATCTTTGGAGTCTTGGCTTTAACGAAAAATAACGTAAAATCTTGTTCGCTATCTTTTTTCCACTCTTTAAATTTAGTTTCTCCAATATGTTTATCCTCTTTCCATCTAGATGCTCCACAAACTTTGCAAGATTCAAGAAACTTATCATCCTTCCAATACATGCAATTATTCTTGCACGCATCAATCTTCCTGTAAAAAAGTCCAAGATCCCGAATTATCTTCTTTGCGTCATAATATGAATCTGGCAAGCTTGATTCGTCAGGCAATAGATCTTCCTTCAACATCTTCAACAACATTGTATGACTCATGACTCCAACGCCCAATACTTTTGATATGAAGCAATTTAACCATAGTTGAAAGTTTAGAAACTTTTGAATTTTTGGTACAACGGTTCCTCAAAATCCTTTAAAAGACTATAGAATTTTTTTGCTTCAAGATTTGGTTCCTCCTCAAGAAAATCATCACTATCAGTATTCGTATTATCAGCATCAAAATCAAGGTATATATATCTTAGGATCCCATGTATTTCATCCTCACCATCAGCTCCTTCAATGTCGTCATCTTCTACATCTTCAGGAGTTGATTGTGGCTCACCTAACTTTTTCCCGTGGTGATACCAAAAAGTATAATTTTGAATTATTTCATGTACTATTAAATGTGACTTAACCATCTCACGTGTTCCCAGATGTGTTACAACATTTGATACATGGACAAAGTATTACACGTGCTTCACTTAATCTTGTAAAAGCAAAATCCAAAAAGCTGTCCACACCAAGCTTGTAAGCGTTACCAAGCCGGTCATGGACAAGTTCCATCCATTTCTTATCAGGTGCCATAATCTGGTACATGTGTAATATATATGTATATATGATTAACATAAATGTATTAGCTAGAAGTAAACATATATTCAACAAGCCAACAAATAATCAAACACTTCAACTTGTATTTAGTACAAATGTATACTAAAGCAAAATCTATAATAATCATGGTATCGACTTTTAAATCCCTAATCCAAATTGAAAAATCTAAAGTATAAGCAAACAGAGGTTACATATGTGAGCTTTCTGAAGTATCACAGCCACTATCAATGCTTTAGAAACAAAACAATCATCATCTAACAACTTTTACAATAATGAATACAAACATCACTAAGAAATATAATAGAAACAGAACAATTATCATATAACAACTTCTATTTCCTGGGTTTGAAATTAAAGGGTTAATTAAAAAATATAGCTCAACTTTATTTGGCCAGTACATCATCTTCTAGGTAAGATAAGAAAACAATACTTATTCATTAAATTAAATAACAAAGAACTTTTCAGAGAACTAGTCAAATAATTTTCTCTTCTGTACTAATTATTTACAATAACAAAAGGCAATAATTTTTTATTTAAAAAATACAACATCAGGCCTTGCTATTTTTATCCCACTAGCATATTATTTTTATTGGTACATCGAGTTTCTCTGTTTAATCTTGCTGAAATAATACATTAATATTTTGTGATAATATTTTTGGAGATTGCTTTGATAACAAATGGTCACAAGAAGAGGTTTTTAGGAACTAATCAGTGAAGATCTAAGGAACACCACATCTAAACACATATTGTTACCATTATACGGCAAATTTAATCCCTACAAACTTGTTTGATTCTTAAATCCGAATATTCCAGCAAGCAAACAAATAGCAGAGGTACTGCAAGAAACCTCTCCACAAAGAGCGTCGATGTAACTATAAATCTGGAAAATATACATATAAATCTAAGAAAAAATCCAATATTTGAAAAGTAGAGAGATAAAAAACTGACCCAATTTCACAATAATTATAGCCCATGTGGCAATATCTAAGATAAAGATGCCATGATCCAAAATTAATTCTCTTAATCACATAAATTAATGCCCTCAGCCTAAATATAAGATTTGATCCGTAGAAACCTGTCTTAAACTGATTTTAAGAACTGAAATAATGAATGAGAAAACCGAATGTCCTTTAATTTTCATTTTCCCCAGAAGACTAAACCTCGGAAAATGAAACCTCAAAACAAAAAGCCACTTATGATACGTCAAAATAACAAATTTTCCAGAATTCATATAGAATACCCTAAAAAAAATACACGTCCATCCCTAATAAGCGAATTTGAAATAAAAATGAAACTAAAAATCTAAAGTTGTGTGAGAGTCAAATCAGGACCAAAATATCATAACTTTATATCACAAAAGCATAAAAAAAGAGGGCTCTATCGGAGAAATTTCATACACTCTGTTTTCAGAAGCACTAAAGAGATGCTCTGTTTCTGTAATTTCATACACTCTGTTGCTCGTAAAGGTGAAATTAACATACGAGAATGGTACTATTTGAGTACGCAGTGAAATTAAAAGACGAGAATGGTACTATTTGAGTACGCAGTGAAATTAACAGACAAGAATGTACGCAGGCAGTGAGCATACGAGTTTAGCGATTTGAGTTTACCTTGACGAGAAGGAGAACGGAACCCAGCAAATAGCGACACAGATTCACTAGAGAAACCAAATTGCAAGATACGTACAACAAGAATACCAGATTTTTTTTTTGTGAGGCAGTGAAATTTTAGTACGCAAGCAGTGAGCATACAAGTTTAGCGATTTGAGTTTACCTTGACGAGAAGGAGAACGGAACCCAACAATTAGCAACACAGATTCACCAGAGAAACCAAATTGTAAGCTACGCACATCAAGAATACCAGATCTTTTTGTGATTATTTGTTGAGTTTTGCTCTGCATATATAGTGTTAATACCTAATTAACTTCGCCGATCGAGCAGGGCAGCGAGTCCCGCAAGCTTTTGTGATTCTTTGCCTTTTTTTTTTTTTTTTGCTGAATTTGTTGTACTTGTTTTGGCATAACATTAGAGTGAGAGATGGTAGGGTTTTTTTAAAAAAAATTAGGGGTTATGCGCTGATAGTTGGTTGAGAAAAAAAAAGGAGGGAAAAATTAGCGCTCCTTTTTCATTTTATTCAGATTTTAACGAGGGGATTTATACAATTTGAACGACCGAAAATTATTCCCTCGTAAAAAATACAGTAAAAAATGACTTTAACGACCGGAATAAATATTGGTCACTATAAGTATACATATGATGACTGGATTAATTTTCGATCGTAAAGAAGTGGTCGTTAAAGACCTATTTTCCTGTAGTGATTAGTTGTAAAATATCATGCTTCGTCAGGTGTTTACATCAAACCAATAAATATAAGATATATATCTTGCATATACACTTTTTTACACCTAACCATGATTAAGTGATATGTATTTTTACTTTATTTTGTTAATTCTTAAGATTAATTATTTTGTTCGGTGTAATATCCGATGCATGTACGTAGTTACCTACTTCTCCATCCTCTTCCCGCGAGAAAAGAAATAAAAAAATAAAAAAGGTTGTTTTACACTAAATTTGTTCAGGGTGTGTACCAAATTAACATACTTATGAAATTCATTTATGTGGTGTGTCATATATGTATTAAATTAATAAATTTGTGACATGCATTGACACATAATTTTTAAACTTAATTGTAGTTTAATTAATTAATTAATTAATACCTATGTAATAACAATCCGAAAGGGACCTAATGCATACGCGTCCCACTTTCTCACCTAACAACTCCATTCCAACAAGAAAACTGAAAGAAGAGAGTCCTATTCCTAGAGTGTGTGAGAAGAGGTGGTTTCCTATTAAAATACATGTAATAATACAAATAAAATAAATTTATTTTTAAAAAAAGGTACTAATTAGGAAACTGAACTAACTCAGTGTCTATATATTGTCCGCTTTGCCTCTGTTTTCTCTCTTCGTACCATTCTACTAATATTCCTTTCAATGACGAAAATCAAGAACTCTAGTATTCCCTTAATTCAGCCTCTACGAATTCTCCAATTCCTTAAAAATGAAGTAATCAAAGCCAAAGGAGTAGAAAAGAAGAATATAGCCGGAGAGAAGACCGACGGCGGTGTCGGTGATGCCGGAGAGAAGACCGCCAGTGGTGGCGGTAGTGCCGGAGAGAAGACCGCCGGCGGAAAATTAGTCGATGGGCTCGCTACCATCCTGTTAAAACTCGATTTGCATTGTGAAGGCTGTGCGAAGAAAGCCAAACGTTCAATTCGCCAATTTGAAGGTAATTAATTTAAATAAAACATCAATAGCTACATTATAGTACATTATTTAATCTAATACGAGCAAATCATACGAAGGTGTGGGCTAATTTTTAATTTTATTTATTTTTAATGAAGGCGTGGAAGACGTAAAGTCGGATTACAGCAGTGGAAAATTGACGGTAAAAGGGAATGTGGACCCCTTATGGCTCCGGGAGATGGTGGAAAACAAGACAAATAGGAAAGTGGAGCTCCTCTCTGCTCAACCCAAAAAGGACGGCGCCGGCGACGACGACGGAGATAAAATATCTGATGAAATAGTTGGGAAAAAGGCCGAGGAGAAAAAGACAAAAGAGGTATTTTACTGTTCTAACATACACTTTATTCGTAGTTTTTTTTTTGTTGCATAATTTAATTATTAAAATGCAGGATTATTAGCAATTACTGTTTATTTATTTTTTGAAAATAAAATAAATTGGTTCTTGGATTATTACAGTTTCTTCTAACTTTCTGCTATTTTCTCTTTGGTTTTTGTTCAGCCTCAATTTACCACGGTGTTACTGAAGATTCGGCTGCAATGTGACAGGAATGCACAAAAAGCAAAGCGAATTATAAAGAAAATCGATGGTAAGATAAAACTCATTCTTGTACCGTTTTCTTTGTAATCTATGTAATTTAAATATACTGACTGCATATAAAAAATACGCCGCTATATCGGAAACAACCTCTTTATCCCTTGTACACTCTATATTTTCCGGACCTTCACTTGTAAGATTTTACTGAATGATTGTTGTTATTATAACCTGTTGTGTCGTGGTATAAATTTCATTTATTAAAAAATATTATTTGTAGTTATATTTTAGGTGGTTTGATAGTGTAAAAAATCGTATCTAAATCCCGTTCTTTTGACCATATATTGTTTTCATTGTAGTTGACTATTTTGCCGTTTACCCTTATTGACAGGAGTGGAAGAAGTGAGTGTAGCTCTAGAAAAAGATTTGGTGACAGTGAAGGGAACAATGGAAGTAAAGGAGCTAACATCATCTTACTTGAAAGATAAATTGAAGAGGAACATAGATGTTGTTACACCAAAGAAAGATGGTGAATTAAATGTGACAAGTATAGAGCTAAAAGAGCAAAAGATCAACAAAATGGAATACTACTATGGTTACAGTAATCCAACTACGTACTATGCAATGCCAATGTATCAAGATTATGGCTTGACAATGCACAATCATCAAATGGTTACAGGCCAAGATTATGATCATACTGGTTATGTGCCCCCACCATACTTAACAGCGCCTCAAATGTTCAGTGATGAAAATCCTAACGGTTGCTCTGTTATGTGACAAGATTACAAATATATAAGTTCAGCTAAAATGTAAATACATCCCTATATATAGAGTCCAGTATATATGGAATCATAGTTTTTGTTTAGTAAGTATAGGTTGGACAGAAACAATTAAATTGCAGCATGTGGTCTAATCGTTTTCATTTATAAAGTTTTACAAGAGAGCAAAGATAGTTTAATGGTCTCTTGTGGCATTACATTTGAATTGTCTTCTTGACACTATTCGTTTAGACTTGTAACTTTAAGTTTGCAATAATATTCTTCAATTGTTGGGCAAATTTAGTTCCTTTTACCATTATCAGTTTAGCACAAAGTGCCAATGCGTAAACGTACAAATTGCACGGGATACTTTATTTCGTCGCCCCCATTTAACCTATACTTATATTTTTAAAATTATTTAACCTATACCCTAATTTTTACAATTTCAAGGGCCGCCTTTCTAATACTTGTGCAAAATTTCAGCTTATTTAGTGCTGAAGTTCTTACAAATTAACTAAATAACTTCAACATCTCCTCCTGAAGTTTTTGAAAAAGCTTTATTGCAAAACTAAACTTCAGCACTAAATAACTTCAGCATCTTCTGCTGAAGTTTTTGAAAAAAGTTTATTGCAAAACTAAACTTCAGCTTATTTAGTGCTGAAGTTTTTACAACTTAACTAAATAATTTCAGTATCTTCTGCTGAAGTTTTTCAAAAAGCTTTTTATGAGAAACTATTGAATCCAGGACAAAACTTCAGCATATTGAGTGCTCAAATTTTTACAACTAAACTAAATAACTTCAGCATCTTCTGCCGAAGTTTTTGAAAAAGATAATGACGACTAAACGAATGAACCCAGGTATATGCTGAAGTTTTTACAAATGAACTAATTAACTTCAACAAAAGATGCTGAAGTTTTTGAAAAAGCTTTATGACAAAACTAATTAATCCGGGACAAAACTTCAGCTTATTTAGTGCTGAAATTTTTACAAATGAACTAAATAACTTCAGCACTTCTGCTGATGTTTTTGAAAAAGCCTAGAATGCTGAAGTTTGTGTGATTGACTTTACTACTTCAGGCCCGTATGCATGAAGTTTATGTGAAAAGTGGGTACACTTGTAATTTTTTTACAAAGTATAAGTTAAAACGTAACCTAAAAAACGAATATAGATGCAAAAGCTCATGCGTAAACACAACAATCGATGTTTTGATCTACGGCGAATAAGAGACCACTTGGCATGCGGCCGATTTCTTTTGCTAAATCATAATAATACTGGTATTTGTCTTACTTAACATTAAAATATTAGGTTTTGTACACGAGTTTGCAAAAATATGATTTCCGTGCTACATAATTTAAGTTTTTCCTATTTAAAAAATAACTTGCGGGAGAGTTTAAAGCTTGTGATTTTGAATTAAGTCGCAAATCTTTATGGATCGTCAAAAGTTCGGATGGATGGATAAAGACTTGTCTTACCACCGTCATAGCGGATCACAAGGAGTTTAGTATAAATTGTGTCGTAATTTTGTAAATTGGTCCAAATGACTCCAAATTTTATACTTAACTTTCTAATACCAATATCGATAATAATAATAGTAGTTAAATTCTATTCAACCTTGAGAAATAAATAGACCATTTTTTTCTTCTTCAGAAAGTTTTTTTTTTAAATTTCAACAATTATGTTCTTCAATTTTCTTCAACCAAACCAAATCAAATTAATAGGGATATAAGTTCAATGGAATATTGTCATCCAATTCTAACCACAAATAACGTAATAGGTCTTTAAATTTTTATAATATATCTCAATTTCTTACAATTTTAGTTGTATGCTAATTATTTATTGTTAAAAGAAGAATGAGAAAGAGGAAGAAGGACAAGAAGAATAGGAGAAAAAAGAGGAGAGGATGGAACTATAGTTTTCCATCACATCTTAGTTGGACGACTTTGGTAGTATATGATTATTAGTAGGTATCATCTTTGTAAAAATGTGTTTTGGATCTAACTCAACTTTAAAATATAAATTATGAAGTTAAAATTGCTCAAGATCATACAAAAAAATTTATAACACATTCCTCAATCAATATGAAAATCTTAACAATTTTTCAATTAGAGCACGAAAAGAACCACAACGGACCCCCTCAAATTAATGATGGCTTTGGAGTTTGGATTAACGATCCCGAGTTTAAAAATTCCAAATTTAGTCAACTAAAATGACGCGTTTTGAAGGTTCCATTGAAAATTAAAATGGTACTTATCCTAGAAAATTTATCATTGGTTATCTAATTTTTATGATTATACGTCATAAGTTTAAATATTTGCGGGCTAATAAATTTCAAACTTGGAACAAATAGTCAAGTAAAACTTAGAAAATTAAGTTTTAGATTTTCTGCTAACAACCGTGAAAATATTTTACACGTTTTACTGCAGTGTTGTCTGTCACATCCACAAAAAGTTAAATTATTTCTTATAATATTAATCATGTTAGTTTCCGTTAGTGTGGTGATTTGGATGCATAATGACGACAGATGGCAAGAACGGAAGAACCTTTCACTATAAAACAAATAAATACCTAACTTTTTTTTTTCTTTTCAAATTCTTCTTTTTAATATTTTAGGATTAAAAATGAGATTTAAAAACACGTGTGCATACTTACGGTTACGGATGCGACCAGAATTCATTTTTCTTCGACCTACTGAAGCTAGGTGGGAGCTAGATGGTGGAAGGAGGTTCAGACGAAACCTCTTCATCGAAAATTATAATATTAAATTATACATGCTTATTTTTCGTGCTTATTTTCGAAGAAGATTTCGGCTGAACCTCTTCCCGATAATATTAGATATTGAATCCCTTTAAATTTTTTATGTGCTAATTGTTTTAAAAAGAAAAATCTCCTTAAAAGTAGTCACTGATTATTAGAAAAAGAGAGTATTTCCATTGTGTGTTTGAACATCGTTCTCATGTGTCACTACCAAACCATTTAGGACGGTAGATCTATTGCATCCAATTTCAACATCTCTCCCTCATCTTCTTCTTAATCGCTTCAAGCCTGCTACTCCTATTTAATGGGGTGGATTTGCAATAGAAGGGCCACGTACCTACCTAAAACAATATTTACTGGTTTAAATGAACTAAAACTTTAAAAACATCTAACAAAATGTTTGTTATTTTTCTGTATTTTGTAAAGTAATTCCGGAAATAAAATAACATAAAAACAGAAATGTAGAAGAAACAAAAATTTAATCTGAACCCACTGTTCACAGTGTTTCCTTAAAGAACTTAATCCCTTTGTTCCACCAGTCATAGTCCCAAATTCATGAGCAGGCTCTGATACCAGTTGTTACAGGGCCAATTTTCGCACTATTGACACTGCACGACATCAACCTCACACAAACCACTCAGCCTCACTTTTTCCGCTCACTGTTTTTGGACTTAGACAATTTTCAGACTTTAGGAAACGTAAGCAGCACACACACATGTACGGGTAAAATACCCAACCTTTATTATTCTCGCAGAATTACAAAGAACTCTGTTGGAAAGGCTTACAAAATCATGGCATGCCTTACACCAACGAAATACACACATAAAAAGGGGCTGCCACAGGCAGTTTACAAAAGGGCAGTTATGGGCAGTTAAAACAATGTGCCTTGCACATGCCTGCCCTAAGAATAAGCTAACCAACTAGTTTGAATTCAAATTCAAACTCTTCCCACGAAATTAGCTTATCTTCAGCAACTTAGCCAATTGTTAATGTTCTTTGCACATGAGTTCAACTTCCACAGCACATGCATTGCACACCTCTTCAGTCACATGCCTTGCACACTTGTTTTCCAGCTTTTGCCCACACTTAGCTTCCTGCCTTGCCTTGTCTTTTGGACCATTCCTCGCCCATAAGCTCATGACCATGTCTTTGCCACGAACCTAGTCGTCCCACTGATCCGCACACATGCCTTAGCCATGTGCCATGCGCCTTCTTTGCCATAGCCGTCGCCCTCAATCAAGGATGCCTTGCCATCACTCAAGGCACCTTGCCTAGCTGACTTGTCTAAGTCCATGCACTGACTTAGACATACCTCCAGCTCCGAACATTGCTTGCCAACACCTATGCCAAGGGGCAATGTACAATCCCTTGACATAGATTATGCCCGACATCTGTCATGGATCAAAAATAGGGGCTAACAAACCACCCCCACTAGTTGAACTCGACGCCCTCGTCGAGGCTGATTTCAAGTAGTCCTCAATTTGATCTTCAAATTGCCATAAAGAATTACCCTTCTCCCAAGTCGCATCTGCCTCGGGCTTTCCTTTCCATTGAATCAAAAATTCTGTCAGCCTGTTCTTCTTGTGCATCCCAAGTACCCGGTGGTCCAGAATTTTTTCAATCTCGTCCTCAATCTGAGCGTGCACTTCAGGAAGAGCTCTCTTGATCTTGTGCCTACCCGGATCTTCAGGATCTTCCACATAAGGCCTCAAGTAACTCACATGGAAAGTGGGGTGTATCTTCATTTTGTCCAGCAGCTTCAAATGGTAAGCAACCTCGCCCACCCTTTCAATCACTTCAAATGGACCATCAAATCTTGAAACCAATGCTCTATGCCTTACCCGTGTATCAATCTTTTTCCAGATTTGTGGAGTAAGCTTCAACACCACCTTGTCGCCCACTTTGAATTCCAATGGACGCCTGTTCCGATCAGCATACTTCTTCATGCGTTTCTGTGCCAATTTCAAACTGTCTGTTGCTTCCTTCATCATGGCATGTCTATCCCAACCATAGCGATAGGCAACTGGACATTTGCCTCCAGTTTTCTGTTGCGCCATCTCCATTGGTAACCTTGGCTGTTTTCCCAACACAATCTCGAATGGACTCTTCTCTGTTGCTGAAGACTTGTGACAATTATAAGAGAATTGTGCATAGTCTAATAAATCTGTCCAGTTTCGCTGACTAGCAATCACGAAATGTCTCAAGTATTCCTCCAACAGATGATTGATTCTTTCGGTTTGGCCATCAGTTTGGGGATGGTTTGCCGTTGAGAACTTCAAGTTTTTACCCATCAGATTGAACAAATAAGTCCAGAACCGGCCTGTGAACCTTGCATCCCTGTCACTAATCACATCCTCTAGCATACCGAAATGCTTGACAACATTCGTGAAGAATAACTCAGCAGCAACCTTTGAGGGACATTCTGTTGGGGCAACAATAAAAATAGCATACTTTGAAAACCTATCGACCACAACCATGACTGAAGACAACCCATTTAACCTAGGAAACCCGCTGATAAAATCCATAGAAACAAATTGCCATGTTTCTTCTGGAATGGGCAGAGGTTGCAGCAACCCTGCTTATTTCTTCCTCTCAATTTTGTCAAGTTGACAAATAAGGCAACTCTTCACATAAGCTTCAGCGTCATGTTTCATTCTTGGCCAGAAACAACATCGGGACAGTAGTGCCATCATCCTTTCAATTCCCGGATGAGTAGCCCAATGTGTATCATGTGTTTCCTTCAGCAACTCTCGTCGCAATCCTTCACCAAGTGGTACCACGATTCTCCCCCTTTGAAATAGAGGAGATCGTCCTCGATCCAGTACCTCTGCATCGTGCCTTCCCTAACATGATTCATCGTTTTGATGTACGATGCATCATTTGCAGCAGCAAACTTGATTTTATCAGGAAAATCTGTCTCAAATCTTGTGATTGAATAAACAGTAGCAGAGACTCTTCCGACTCAATGCATCAGGGACTTGGTTGTGTTTGCCTGGTTTGTGCTCCCACACAAAGTCGTATTCTGCCAGAAACTCCTGCCAACGCGCTTGTTTCGGGCTCAAATTTTTCTGAGTTTTGAAAAAAGTATTGGCTACACTGTCCGTCCTTACGACGAACTTCGTTCCCAGCAAATAGACACGCCAAATCTACAGACAATGAACAACAACAACCATCTCTTTTTCATGAGCCGAGTACCTCCGCTCTGCTTCATTCAGTTTTCTGCTTTCAAAGGCCACATGATGATCTTCTTGAACTAACACTCCTCCAATGAATTTCCTGTAATAATTAGCCAACCCAAGGAAAGATCTCAATTCTTTAACTGATTTTGGTGCCTGCCATTCTACAATGACCTGCACTTTGATTGGGTCCATTCGCACTTGATTTTGGCCAACAAAGTGCCCCAGAAATTTTATCTCCTGCCTTGCAAATTCACACTTCTCCATCTTGACAAATAATTGGTACTCCCTCAAACGAGACAGCACCCTAGTCAAATGTGACTTATGATCATCCAACGTTCTACTATAGATGACTATGTCATCTAAATAGACAATGACAAAGTCATCTAAGTATTCATAAAGGACATCATTCAAAAGAACGTAGCAGGTGCATTCGTCAATCCAAACGGCATGACCAAAAATTCATATGAGCCATACCTTGTGACACAAGTTGTTTTAGTCTCATCGCCTTCTGCTATCCGCATCTGTCAATAACCAGACCGCAAATCCAGTTTTGTAAACCAGCACGCCTTGCTCAATCTGTCCATCAAATATTGCACCAATGGATCCGGGTATTTCTTCTTTACCGTCGCCTTGTTCAGTGCTCGATAATCAACACACATCCTTAGAGTCCCGTCCTATTTCTTTTGGAATAAAACAGGTGCACCAAAGGGAGCTTTGGAAGGTTTAATCAGTCCCGCATCAAGTAAATCATTCAACTGTTTCCTCAATTCATCCAACTCTTTTGGCGCCATTCTGTAAGGAGGTTGAGCCGGCGGCACTAATCCCCGCAGCAACTCAATTTTGTGATCAATAGCCCTCGTTGGTGGCATGTTTTTAGGCAACTCAGGCGGCATCAGATCGGTAAAGTCAGTCAAGATTTGAGTGACGCAATCCGGTACTTCAACCTGCACAACGGGTTTAACTTCAACCATAGCAGCAAGGAAAGTATCATCTCCCATTTTTAAACCCTTCTCGACCATCATGGCAGAAATCAAAGAAGCCCTCCGTTGAATCTCTTCTTTCCCGTATGGATGAACCACTTTTACAAAACCAGGAGCCTTATCATTCATGATCATTACTCCGTCCAAATGGGGCATTGGAACGAAGAAGTTCTTCCTCATGAAATCAATTCCAAGAATCACCTCGAAATATTCTAAGGGAATCACCATCAGATTCACCTCCCCTTTCCAATTTCCAACAGACATGGGGACATCATAAGCCATACCCACAATGGCTTGTGCTTTGGCATTCACCATCTTCATATATGAGGGACATTTGCTCACACTCAAACCATACTTATGCACTTAATTGGCCGAGACGAAGGTGTGAGTAGCGCCAGTATCGACCATAGCTATCACATCCTTCGCCCCAATTTTCATTTCAATGTGCATAAGCAAGGAATGAGGGTTCGTCTCATTGCTTGTAGCATTTACCAATGAAATAACATTCAGCAATTGTAAAGGATTTACCAATGCAGCAGCAACTTCCCGGCCTTCTCCTTCACGATTATTTACAGTAGTAAGCAAAGCATTCACCCTTGCTTTTGTCCACACAATCTTTTCGAACATCTCTCCTCCATTCCCCTTTCTTCTCCACCTTTTTCTTAGGTTTTGAAGTAGAAGGAATTTCAAAAAGAGTACGAGTACTACGATAATCCACCAAAGAATCCGTTGCAGCAATCGCACTTAGGAGATCTTTCACGTACTGTCTCCGAAGTTCGTTCTGCGCCCAGGCTTGTATACCAGAAATAAAGTTGTGCAATTTGTCGTCCTCTGACATGTTTTGAATATCCAGCATCAAGGAAGTAAATTCCTTAATGTAGTCACGAACTGATCCGGTCTGCCTCAGGCGTTTTAAGCGATCTCTAGCAAGACAAGATGCATTGCTAGGCAAGAATTGGCCCTTCATTTCTTTATGGAGTTTCTCCCATGTATCTATCTTGGGTCTGCCCGCACTTTCATCATCCATCATGCGAGTTCTCCACCATAATTTAGCATCTCCCATGAGGTACATACTCATTATGGTCATCTTCTCCGTATTAGGAACCTTGGCAGCAACGGAATATTGCTCCATATCCCACAGAAAATTCTCCAGTTCTTTGGCACTACGCGCTCCACCGAACGCCTTTGGATCCGAGATCTTAACCTTGGAACGTTCTTCACTGCCTTGTCTAGGAGCAACCAACGGCCTTCGAAGAACAACAATTTCCACGTTAAGAGTTTTATTTTCTTTCTTCATTTTGGCAATATGAGTGCCGCCGACTCAACCTCCTTACAGAATGGCGCCAAAAAAGTTGGCTGAATTGAGGAAACAACTGAATGAATTACTTGAAGCGGGACTGATTCAACCTTCCAAAGCTCCCTTGTGTGCACCTGTTTTATTCCAGAAGAAACATGACGGGACTCTAAGGATGTGTGTTGATTATCGAGCACTGAACAAGGTGACAGTGAAGAACAAATACTCGGTTCCATTGGTGCAACATTTGATAGACAGATTGAGCAAGGCGTGCTGGTTTACAAAACTGGATTTGCGGTCTGGTTATTGGCAGGTGAGGATAGAAGAAGGCGATGAGACTAAAATAACTTGTGTCACAAGGTATGACTCATATGAATTTTTAGTCATGCCGTTCGGATTGACGAATGCACCTGCTACATTCTGCAATCTTATGACTGATGTCCTTTATGATTACTTAGATGACTTTCTCGTTGTCTATTTAGATGACATAGTCATCTATAGTAGAACGTTGGATGAGCATAAGTCACATTTGACTAGGGTGCTGTCTCGTTTGAGGGAGTACCAATTATATGTCAAGATGGAGAAGTGTGAATTTGCAAGGCAGGAGATAAAATTTCTGGGGCACTTGGTTAGCCAAAATCAAGTGCGAATGGACCCAATCAAAGTGCAGGTCATTGTGGAATGGCAGGCACCAAAATCAATGAAAGAATTGAGATCTTTCCTTGGGTTGGCTAATTATTACAAGTAATTCACTGCTGGTTACTCGAAGAAGGTTTCTCCTTTAACAGATTTTTTAAAGAAAATCGTTAGGTGGGAATGGTCAGAAAAATGCAATGCTGCATTTGGCGTGTTGAAAGAAGCCATTGCCTCGGAATCTATCTTGCGGCTTCTTGATTTCGAGCTTCCCTTTGAAGTACACACCAATGCTTCCGACAAGGGTGTTGGAGGAGTGTTATTTCAAGAAGGTCATACTTTGGCCTTTGAAAGCAGAAAACTGAATAAAGCGGAGCAGAGGTACTCGACTCATGAAAAAGAGATGGTTGTTGTTGTTCATTATTTGCAGATTTGGCGTGTCTATTTGTTGGGAAAAAAGTTCGTCGTAAGGACGGAAAACGTGGAATACGTTTTTCAAAACTCAGAAAAAGTTGAGCCCGAAATAAGTGCGTTGGCAGGAGTTTTTGGCAGAATACGACTTGGTGTAGGAGCACAAACCAGGAAAACACAACCAAGAGCTGCCTCATTTGTCAACTTGACAAAACTGAGAGGAAGAAATAAGCGGGGTTGCTGCAACCTCTGCCCATTCCAGAAGAAACATGGCAATCTGTTTCTATGGATTTTATTATCGGGTTTCCTAGGGTAAATGGGTTGTCTTCAGTCATGGTTATGGTCGATAGGTTTTCAAAGTATGCTGTTTTTATTGCTGCCCCAACAGAATGTCCCTCAAAGGTCGCTTGTGAGTTTTTCTTCACGAATGTTTTCAAGCATTTCGGTATGCCAGATGATGTGATTAGAGACAGGGATGCAAGGTTCACAGGACGGTTCTGGACTTATTTGTTCAATCTGATGGGTACAAACTTGAAGTTCTCAATGGCAAACCATCCCCAAACTGATGGCCAAACCGAAAGAATCAATCATCTGTTGGAGGAATACTTGAGACATTTCGTGACTGCTAGAAATTGTCACATGTCTTCAGAAATAGAGAAGAGTCCATTCGAGATTGTGTTGGGAAAACAACCAAGGTTACAGACGGAGATGGCGACAGAAATTTGGAGGCAAATGTCTTGCTGCCTATCGCTATGGTTGGGATAGACAGGCCATGCCGGATCCAAAGGCGTTCGGTGAAGCACGTAGTGCCAAAGAATTGGAGAATTTTTTGTGGGATATGGAGCAATATTTCGTTGCTTCCAAGGTTCCAAATACAGAGAAGGTGACCATAACGAGTATGTACCTCACAGGAGATGCTAAGTTATGATGGAGATCTCGCATGGCGGATGATGAAAGTGCGGGTAGACCCAAGATAGACACATGGGAGAAACTCCGTAAAGAAATGAAGGACCAATTCTTGCCTAGAAATGCATTTTGGCTAGCTAAGGATCGCTTAAAACGCCTGATGCAGACCAGATCAGTTCGTGACTACATTAAGGAATTTACCTCCTTGATGCTGGATATTCAAAACATGTCTGAGGACGACAAATTGCACAACTTTATTTCTGGTATGCAAGCCTAGGCGCAGAACGAACTTCGAAGACAGAACGTGAAAAATCTCCCAAGTGCGATTGCTGCAACGGATTCTTTGGTGGATTATCGCAGTACTCGTAGTCTTTCTGAAATTCCTTCTACTTCAAAACCTAAGAAAAAGGTGGAGAAGAAAGATGAATGGAGGAGAGATGTTCAAAAAGATTGTGTGGACAATGGCAAGGCTGTTGCTGATGGACTTGCTAGAAACAAAGGCATCGCAAAGAAAAAGAGCAATGGTTGCTGGACGTGCGGCGACCCTCATATTGACAAAAACTGTCCAAATCGGGAACGGGTGAATGCTTTGCTTGCTACTAGAAATAATTGTGAAAGAGAAGGCCGGGAAGTTATGCTACATTGGTAAATCCTTTACAATTGCTCAATGTTATTTCATTGGTAAAGGCTACAAGCAATGAGACGAACCCTCATTCCTTGATTATGCACATTGAAATGAAAATTGGGGCGAAGGATGTGATAGCTATGGTCGATACTGGCGCTACTCACACCTTCGTCTCGACAAATTTAGTGCATAAGTATGGTTTGAGTGTGAGGAAATGTCCCTCCTATATGAAGACGGTGAATGCCAAAGCACAAGCCATTGTGGGTATGGCATATGATGTCCCCATGTCTGTTGGAAATTGGAAAGGGAAGGTGAATCTGATGGTGATTCCCTTAGAATATTCGAGGTGATTCTCGCGATTGATTTCATGAGGAAGAACTGCTTCGTTCCAATGCCCCATTTAAACGGAGTAATGATCATGAATGATAAGGCTCCTAGTTTTGTAAATGTGGTTCATCTATACGGGAAAGAAGAGACTCAACGGACGGCTTCTTTGATTTCTGCCATGATGGATGAGAACGGTTTAATAAGGGGAGATGATACTTTCCTTGCTGCTATGATGGAAGTGAAGCCCGATGTGCAGGTTGAAGTACCGGATTGCGTCGCTCAAATCTTGAGTGACTTTGCCGATGTGATGCCGCCTGAGTTACCTAAAAACTTTCCACAAAGGAGGGCTATTGATCACAAAATTGAGTTCCTACCGGGATCAGTGCTGCCGGCTCAACCTCCTTACAGAATGGCCCCAAAAGAGTTGCCTAAATTGAGGAAACAGTTGAATGATTTACTTGATGCGGGACGGATTCAACCTTCCAAAGCTCCCTTTGGTGCACCTGTTTTATTCCAAAAGAAACAGGACGGGACCCTAAAAATGTGTGTTGATTATCGAGCACTGAACAAGGTGACGGTAAAGAACAATTACCCGGTTCCTCTGGTGCAAGATTTGATGGACAGATTGAGCAAGGCGTGCTAGTTTACAAAATTGGATTTGCAGTCTGGATATTGGCAGGTGCGCATAACAGAAGGCGATGAGACTAAAACAACTTGTGTCACAAGGTAGGGCTCATATGAATTTTTGGTCATGCCGCTCGGATTGACAAATGCACCTGCTACGTTCTGCAATCTTATGAATGATGTCCTTTATGAATACTTAGATGACTTTGTCGTTGTCTATTTAGATGACATAGTCACCTATAGTAGAACGTTGGATGAGCATAACTTACATTTGACTAGGGTGCTGTCTCATTTGAGGGAGTACCAATTATATGTCAAGATGGAGAACTGTGAATTTTCAAGGCAGGAGATAAAATTTCTGGGCCACTTGGTTAGCCAAAATCAAGTGTGAATGGACCCAATCAAAGTGCAGGTCATTGTGGAATGGCAGACACCAAAATCAGTGAAAGAATTGAGATCTTTCCTTGAGTTGGCTAATTATTATAGGAAATTCATTGCTGGTTACTCGAAGAAGACTGCTCCTTTAATACATTTGTTAAAGAAAAACATTAGGTGGGAATGGTCAGAAAAATGCAATGCTGCATTTTGCGTGTTGAAAGAAGCCATTGCCTTGGAACCTATCTTGCAGCTTCCTGATTTCGAGCTGCCCTTTGAAGTACACATTGATGCTTCCGACAGGGCTGTTGGAGGAGTGTTAGTTCAAGAAGCTCATCATGTGGCCTTTGAAAGCAGAAAAATGAATGATGCAGAGCAGAGGTACTCGGCTTATGAAAAAGAGATGGTTGATGTTGTTCATTATCTGCAGATTTGGCGTGTCTATTTGCTGGGAACAAAGTTCTTCGTAACGACGGACAATGTGGCCAATATGTTTTTCAAAACTCAGAAAATGTTGATCCCGAAACAAACACGTTGGCAGGAGTTTTTGGCAGAATACGACTTTGTGTGGGAGCATTAACCAGGCAAACACAACCAAGTCGCTGATGCATTGAGTCGGAAGGAAGTCTTTGCTGCTGTTTATTCAATCACAAGATTTGAGACAGATTTTCCTGATAAAATCAAGTCTGCTGCTGCAAATGATCCATCGTACATTAAAACGATGAATCATGTTAGGGAAGGCACGATGCGGAGGTACTGGATCGAGGAGGATCTCCTCTATTTCAAAGGGGGGAGAATCGTGGTACCACTTGGTGAAGGATTCCAATGGGAGTTGCTGAAAGAAACACATGATACACTTTGGGCTGGTCATCCGGGAATTGAAACGATGATGGCACTACTGTCCTGATGTTATTTCTGGCCAAGAATGGAACATGACGTTGAAGCTTATGTGAAGAGCTACCTCGTTTTTCAACTTGACAAAACTGAGAGGAAGAAAGAAGCAGGGTTGCTGCAACCTCTGCGCATTCCAGAAAAAACATGGGAATCTGTTTCTATGGATTTTATCAGTGGGTTTCCTAAGGTAAATGGGCTGTCTTTAGTCATGGTTGTGGTCGATAGGTTTTCAAAGTATGCTATTTTTATTGTTGCCCCAACAGAATGTCCCTCAAAGGTTGCTGCTGAGTTATTCTTCACAATTGTTGTCAAGAATTTCGATATGCCAGAGGATGTGATTAGAGACAGGGATGCAAGGTTCACAGGCCGAATCTGGACTTATTTGTTCAATCTGATGGGTAAAAACTTGAAGTTCTCAACGGAAAACCATCCCCAAACTGATGGCCAAACCGAAAGAATCAATCATCTGTTGGAGGAATACTTGAGACATTTCGTGACTGCTAGTCAGTGAAACTAGACAGATTTATTAGACTGTACACAATTCTCTTATAATTGTCACAAGTCTTCAGCAACAGAGAAGAGTCCATTCGAGATTGTGTTGGGGAAACAGCCAAGGTTACCGACGGAGATGGCATAACAGAAAACTGGAGGCAAATGTCAAGCTGCCTATCACTACGGTTGGGATAGACAGGCCATGCCGGATCCAATGGCGTTCGGTGGAGTGCATAGTGCCAAAGAATTGGAGAATTTTTTGTGGGATATGGAGAAATATTTCGTTGCGGCCAAGGTTCCAAATACGGTGAAGGTGACCATAACGAGTATGTACCTCACGGGAGATGCTAAGTTATGGTGGAGAACTCACATGGAGGATGATGAAAGTGCAGGCAGGCCCAAGATAGACACATGGGAGAAACTCTGTAAAGAAATGAAGGACCAATTATTGCCTAGCAATACATCTTGGCTTGCTAGGGATCGCTTCAAACGCCTAAGGCAAACCGGATAAGTTCGTGACTACATTAAGGAATTTACTTCCTTGGTGTTGGATATTCAAAACATGTCGGAGGACGACAAATTGCACAAGTTTATTTCTGGTATGCAAGCCTGGGCGCAAAACGAACTTCGGAGACAGAACGTGAATGATTTCCCAAGTGCGATTGCTGTAACGGATTCTTTGGTAGATTATCTCAGTACTCGTAGTCTTTCTGAAATTCCTTCTACTTCAAAACCTAAGAAAAAGGTGGAGAAGAAAAGGGAATGGAGGAGATATGTTCGAAAAGATTGTGTGGGCAAAGGCAAGGCTGGTGCTGATGGACCTGCTAGAAACAAAGGCATCGCGAACAGAAAGATCAATGGTTACTGGACGTGTGGCGGCCCTCATATTGTCAAAAACTGTCAAAATCGGGAACGGGTCAATGCTTCGCTTGCTACTGAAAATAATCGTGAAGGAGAAGGCCGGGAAGTTGCTGCTGCATCGGTAAATCCTTTACAATTGCTCAATCTTATTCATTGGTAAATTCTACAAGCAATGAGACGAACCCTCATTCCTTGCTTATGCACATTGAAATGAAAATTGGGGAGAAGGCTATGATAGCTATGGTCGATACTGGCGCTACTTACACCTTCGTCTCGGAAAATTTAGTGCATAAGTATGGTTTGAGTGTGAGAAAATGTCCCTCCTATATGAAGACGGTGAATTCCAAAGCCCAAGATATTGTGGGTATGGCTTATCATGTCCCCATGTCTGTTGGAAATTGGAAAGGGAAGGTGAATCTGATGGTGATTCCCTTAGAAGATTTCGAGGTGATTCTTGGAATTGATTTCATGAGGAAGAACTGCTTCGTTCCAATACCCCATTTGGACAGAGTAATGATCATGAATGATAAGACTTCTGGTTTTGTAAATGTGGTTCATCTATACGGGAAATAAGAGACTCAACGGAGGGCTTCTTTGATTTCTGCCATGATGGTCGAGAAGGGTTTAAAAAGGGGAGATGATACTTTCCTTGCTGCTATGGTTTAAGTGAAGCCCGATGTGTAGGTTGAAGTACCGGATTGAGTCGCTCAAATCTTGAGTGACTTTGCCGATGTGATGCCACCCGAGTTGCCTAAAAACTTGCCACCAAGGAGGGCTATTGATCACAAAATTGAGTTGCTGCCAGGATCAGTGCCGCCGGCTCAACCTCCTTACAGAATGGCGCCAAAAGAGTTGGCTGAATTGAGGAAACAGTTGAATGATTTACTTGATGCAGGACTGATTCAACCTTCCAAAGCTCCCTTTGGTGCACCTATTTTATTCCAAAATAAACAGGACGGGACTCTAAGGATGTGTTGATTATCGAGCACTGAACAAGGTGACGATAGAGAACAAATACCTGGTTCCAATGGTGCAAGATTTGATGGACAGATTGAGCAAGGCATGCTGGTTTACAAAATTAGATTTGCGGTCTGGTTATTGGCAGGTGCGGATAGCAGAAGGCAATGAGACTAAAAAAACTTGTGTCACAATGTAGGGCTCATATGAATTTTTGGTCATGCTGTTCGGATTGACCAATGCACCTGCTATGTTCTTCAATCTTATGAATGATGTCCTTTATGAATACTTAGATGACTTTTTCGTTGTCTATTTAGACGACATAGTCATCTATAGTAGAACGTTGGATGAGCATAAGTCACATTTGACTAGGGTGATGTCTCGTTTGAGGGAGTACTAATTATATGTCAAGATGGAGAAGTGTGAGTTTTCAAGGTAGGAGATAAAATTTCTGGGGCACTTGGTTAGCCATAATCAAATGCGAATGGACCCAATAAAAGTGCAGGTCATTGTGGCATGGCATGCACCAAAATCAGTGAAAGAATTGAGATCTTTCCTTGGGTTGGCTAATTATTACAGGAAATTCATTGCTGGTTACTCGAAGAAGGCTTCTCCTTTAAAAGATTTGTTAAAGAAAAACGTTAGGTGGGAATGGTCAGAAAAATGCAATGCTGCATTTGGCGTGTTGAAAGAAGCCATTGCCTCGGTACCTATCTTGCGGCTTCCTGATTTCGAGCTGCCCTTTGAAGTATACACCGTTGTTTCCGACAAGGCAGTTGGAGGACTGTTAGTTCAAGAAGGTCATCTTGTGGCCTTTTAAAGCAGAAAACTGAATGAAGCGAAGTAGAGGTACTTGGCTCATGAAAAAGAGATGGTTGATGTTTGATGCGTGGCTAGAATTCATGATTTTAAGCATTATATACCTTGCATTTTATGTGCTTTAATGATAAAATACATGTCATATGTGCCTAATGGGGTTTATTTTATCTGTAGGTGAATTGGAAATGGAAACAGGGCTAAACGGATGCAAATACGTCGAAAAATATCAGAGCCAAACAGCCTGACCCAGCCTGGCCTTAGCCAGGCGTTAGACCCCAAACGCCAGGGGGTGCCTGGCGTTAGCCAGGCGTTA